>CAJHNH020001183.1:0-166185 GCA_905116865.2 Candidula unifasciata
ATAAAAGGTCGTTTTAGCCTGTCATTGTTCTTTATCTCTGTGATACATTTTCGATCCGATGTTATCCATGTGTCCAGATACTTACTTTAACAGGTTAACATTATATAACTGTTGAGAAAACTAATGCGAGATTGAGTGAATAACGATACCATCAGACATTGTGGGGACAACACCCTGTACTAGATTCCCCAAGAAACCACAGATCAATTGGTTTGGCCATCTCGTTGGAATACAGCCATATCAGATAACATCAAAGGCACTGCATTTCAGAAGATCAACTACGGAAGCAAGAGGGCGGCCGCGAACAACATTCCTCCCCACGGCGCTTAACGACAGAAGTGGTTAATGGCCATAATTAGAAAGCTAAGGCAAACTAAATTAAAGTACAAAACCCCTCTTAGGCACGTGGGGCATCGGTCACATTCTTTCACTCACTGACCTGTTGTGTTATAGGGCTAGCAGTCTATTTCTCCCTTCCGTTCTGTCCTAGGCAATCACTCTCAACTGTATGCTGACAACAGACGCAATCTGGCCCGTTTCATCCACAATGAAGACAAAGCTGGGCACTCTTCCGAATACCGGCCCCATATTATTTACTGTCCAAAACATTCCTTTCAGAGCCTCAAGGGGTTCAAGAGGTTACAAAGAGGTCAAGGGGTTATAAAGAGGTTATACAAAATATGGAACAACAAAATAAGAAAAATATTTTTTTTTTTTTGCCCGCCGGAGAATCGAACCCTGATCAACCCGATCACCCGCGTAACAAGCAGACTGCTTATCAACTATACTAGCGAAGATTCGGCAATTTCGTTCAAACGAAATTATATAATAAAAGAAGGCATTTCCTGTTCCATATTTTTAACAACATGACCTCTCAAGTCCCTAACAACGACCTCTTGAGGCCCTGAATGGGATTTTTTGTCTTTGTATAATATGGGGCCGGTATTCGGAAGAGTGCCCAAAGCTGTTTGGTACACTAGAGGATATGGACTGCACGATAGCTTTCATAAAGGCTACCGGCCTCCTGATATAAGTTTTATGGTAGAAGGATCGAAGAAGACGAAGAAGAAGACTTCGTTATCATGGATGAAATCCTGGTCAGCAACTCTGGTTTCTCTCATCAGTGTTTCTAATGTAGTGGTTCTCAACCTATTGGTCGCGACTGTCAGGGAATGAACAGCCACTACACACAGTGGACGAATCGGGACCTGATATCCCCGCGCTCAGAAAAATGTCAAACTTAGACCCGTCCGGAAAGGTATATAGTCCCTTATATTGACCTATACCTTTATCTGGTAAAATAGTAATTTCTGGACCCTCTAGTTGTTTTGATATATCTTCATTTTGAAACTTGCAACTGTGAGTTAGCGTTTTCTGGTGTTTTATTTGAAAATTCCTGGAAACCGGTTTACTCCTTGCTCATGTATACAAGGGAACTTCTTTTCTAGTGACGCCAAGCGTAGGTTGAAGCGGGCATTTTTCTGCCTGACTGCCTAGAGAACAGATGTGTTCAACGGGGCCTCGTAAATTTATACTTTGAGGAGGCGGCCTGTAGTGTCTAGGACATTTCCTAAGCTTAGGATGAGACCTCTGTAGAGATCAGGCAGACGAATCACAGTCCAGCCAACAACCCCCAACCCATACCATTCTAAGCACCAAGCATTCCCTAAAGTCCTGCCCTTTTCTTTTGCCACTACCTCAACATGGCGGGAGCGTGTGCGTGAGCTGCAAGACAAGTGGACCTTTGCAGACATGTGTGTCCTCGACTTGGTGAACCAGTCTTCAAGGGCTTGGTTGAGCTCTGAGGCAGTTTTGTGACCTGACCGGTGAGAGAGACTTGTTGAGTCCCTGTGCAGTTCCGGTGTCCTCGGTGGGGAGGTGAACTGGTACCAGATCAACTAGAGACATAGATACCTGAGTCAACTACAGTCAAATCAACATTGACTGAGGGGAGCATCGATCTACGAACTGGGATAAGTAATCTATGAATTCGCATTATGCTCTTTTCCACCAGCTCCTCACAGTTCCCGTGATGAAATCAGGTCCATCTCAAGACAATATCTGGGTCGTGGCACTGAGTCCTGAGTCTATGAACATTCTGGAAAATCCTTCAATATATGTGTAGATAACTTGTACTTATTACATACATTCATTTTCATGGCTGACTTAGGTGTCCCTGTTTCACCTTTCTAATTGTTTAGCATTGATATGTGTGTGAGTAATAAGTGTTATATGTGTTAACATGGTTATGATAGTAGATTATCATAACATGGGAGCTATCTTTTTATAGTAGTAGGAATGTCCAGCCAAGTGTGCCTAGAAATATTATATATTTTGTAGTGCCAAAACTTGAGTTGCCCTACTCCAGAAATAAGTTGAGCGTATATTGGCCACGGGGCATCCCTTAGACCAATACGAGCCAACGACTCAACATAATTATTTCTGAGTGATGGTTCTTAAGGAGAAATCCTTAAATCAGGCACGCGACAGGAGTGATATGTGACAGCGACCGTTTTGGGTCGAACGTGGAACTGTATTAAAGGGTCGCTACAATACGAGAAACTGTATTAAAGGGTCGTTATAACACGAGGGACTGTATTGAAGGGTCGCCACAACACGAGGTGCTGTAATAAAGGGTCGCCACAACACAGGGAACTGTATTAGAGGGTCACCACAACACGAGGAACTGTATTAAAGGGTCGCGGCTTTAGGAAGTTGAGAACCACTGACCTAAGGGTTTCTCTCAGATGTCCTCGTCTGTTCAGATACCTTTACTTCTCATCGCAGTACCTGTTTTATCCCATCATATGCTTGGGTAAAGGGTACTGAGAGTCCTCCATCCAGTGTCTTTTGTCGCCTCCCGTACAGAGCTAAGTCAAGAACTGAAATCACATAATTCGGGGCATTCCCATATGCGCTCTGTCTCCATCTTCAGAAGCCAGCGCAGAGTTCCAATACTTTTGGTACCGGTCGTAGTCTGGTTATATGTCCATCTTGACTTTCCTCTCAGCGCAGTGAGCTGGCCAGACCCTTTGTTCACAAGCAGGTGCATCATTCGTTCCTGGTCATAATCTAGTTTCTCTTCTGACTTCGTTACTCGTTCCTCCTAAACGGCATTGGCCATATCTGCCTTGTCATGTATCAATTCACCACCCAGTGGTGCAGACCCAGCCAATATACATGTGCCTGTTCATTCCCCACCACACCGGCATAGTCTGAAGAAAAAGATCTAAAGTATGCACACTACGCGTGACCTTCCATTCCAAGTGAAGCTTGCCACTCTGCTCGAAGCATCCTGTCTTCACCTCTCTCATCACACTTTCAGAGTCTGTTACAATTACGACATGTGTATGCATCTTGTTCTCTATACACCAAAAGGCTGCCGTGACAGCCTCCACCTCCATTCTCATGCTATTCTGAGGCTTGTAACATCAACTCTAACAATCTTGTTGTCTAAAGGACGGTTGTCTTTTCTGTGTTGATTACAGCACTAATTGTTCTAGCCGTTAAGTAACAACTTTTTATGAACAAGTGACCAGCTAGCTTGTGGGCCAGCTTCCAAACGATCTATCTGACTGGCATGGATGTCCCTGATCTGTCTGTGCCAATGACGCACATTTGCTTGGTCTTGGTGTGTCACTTTTCTCTGATCTTGCCCTTAGCTGGCAGCTAGGCTAAGGGAAGATCTAACAGCCGAAAAGAAATAGCACAGCTCTTCTGATTCTGTAGCTTCTGCAGTAGGTTTTATTCCAAACATTCAACAGGTGTTACATTTACTTTGCAGGTTTGAAGTTTGAACAATGGATCAACATCATCGCACATGGATAGTGACCTATAAGTGCTCCGTTCTTTCTTCTAACTCAACTCCGAGCCCGAAGAAGCTCAGCACGGTGCACAGGCTCTGTAGCACCGGCGAGGCTCCTGACATACTTTGGGTAGCTTTTTAACTCCAAATTTTGTCTGGGCAGCGCCGTTAGGCTACTCTTTTCGATTTCCAATTACCAAGGGATTTTTTTTACGTGCACAACAATGCACACGAGCGTCCGATCTCACTACCCAGAGACCAGGGGAAATTACTAGAAGTCCAAGTCCACGTAAAAAAATCCCAGCCCTTACCCGGGACTGAACCTGGAACCTCCAGCACTCAGGTAGACACCAAGCCTCGGGACCATACAGCGCCCCTCGTGCAAAGCACTCTTTTAACGCTGAACGCAGAAGACTACAAATACTGCAGCAAAGAAGTTATAATTCCCCTCTGGTCTGGGGGAACAAAAACTTGTCAAGTAGCCAAGTTTTGTCACAAGTCTCTCGTGTGTGATGGCTGGTGATGGCTGACCCCGGTGCCCTGACCACCCAAGAGAGCACAAGTGGGTCATGCGGTCAGTATTGTATCTGCGGCCTTCACCCTGTGAGACACAATTAAACCCTGTCTAGTTTCTAACTTTGCGTCGTTTGGCTCACAACCTTTGAGAGTATACTGTTACAAAGTCAACTGCAATAAAATACCTTTTCCCGCCACTGGGGAATCTGATCTAGTGGCGCGAAACCTTGAAGCGCCTAGAACGAGCTCCCACCCCCCTCCCCCTTTCCCCCCCCCCCTCAGCAAGGCTCATTATTGCCCCCTCCTCCCCTTGCACACCCAATTTGTAAAAATTAGTAGCTTAAAGCTGTCCCAACCCTAATCTATGAATGTACAATCGCTCTTGTATTATCATTCCCTTTCTGTTTATACATTTACTATTTGAATTCATGATGATGATGATGATTTCAAACATATCTGTCTGCCTTTTAGCTCATTATTAGTATCATTATTCATTTAAAAAACAATATACCAGATTCATATTTGGAATCATATTTGGAAGTCCTAATCAGCAGTCCTCTAAGCGCGCAACATCACACCAGTCGCCTTTACTTCCCGTCATTTTTCCCGGTAGCCATTTTAGGCTGGGTTGCTGGGGAAGCCAAGGCCAATTTTAAGAATGGACGAGGAGTGGCTATCCCCTTTGCTACCGCACTTTCGCACACTATGAGAACTTAGTGCACATTATTGGGTTCAAACAGACACTATGCTTCCTCAGTCGAAGCCTTACACTAGGTAATTACATAACTGCGGTGTACGAGGAGCGGCTGGCCGAACGGTTAGAAGAACGCCGGGATTTCAAGCGGGAGACCCGGGTTAGAATCCTCGGTAAGGCTAGTGTGTTTTTTTTTTTTTTCTGTCGGGGGCAAAATAAAATCCTTACCTGAACAGTCGTGGCGACAACACTAGCCATGCGGCCGTACATCCTCAGGCTTAAAGACAACACCCCCTCCCCATCACAGACACCGCAAAAGTGTTATAATAAAGGCAGTAATTGGGAACTGCGATTTGCATGACTGACCTTTCTGCGCATGTCCGAAACCGTCACACATTTGCTATTCTTTTTTTTTCATATTATACTTTGTGCCACCAGGCATAATAGGTTAACAGATGACCGGTATCCGAGCTAGGGCTCGCTCGGTAAGCTGTGATCCTGGAGTTTCAAGGCACCAGTGACTCCTTCAATCCAATTTATTCTTGATCGTCCCCCACGTCATGCCATTTCTACATTCACACTGTACGTCAGGGCTATTTAACTGGCGGCCCGCGGGTCTCATCTGGCCCGTCAAGGCCTAGCAAGTGGCTCGCGGAACACTGCCGATGGTATTGCATCAATTATCTTTCTATGCTGGGGCTTGCACCACTGGCCCGCATATTCAAAATTGTGGCCCCTGGTTAAACTTAGTTGAAAACCCCTGCCGAACTCTCTTCTCGTTTCTGTTGTCACTGGATTCATTCTTATTTAATGGTGATTTCAGTCTTTGTTTTTCTATGAATTTAACTGTAGGTTCTGAAGTTTTGAACAACGGATCAACATCGTGGCATACGGGTAGTAACCCATAAGTCCTCCGTTTTCTTCTAACTCAAGCCTGAGTCCGAAGGCTCTGTAGCACCGGCAAGGGTCCTGAAGTACTTTGGGTAGATTTTTAACTCTAAAATGTGTCCGGGCAGCGCCGTTAGGCTAGTCTTTTCGATTTCCAACTGCCAAGAGATATTTTACGTTCGCAACAATACACACGGGAGTCCAATCTCACTACCCAGAGACCAGGGGCAATCACTAGAAGTCCAAGTTCACGTAAAAAAAATCCCAGACCTTACCGTGGATTGAACCTGGAACACCATGCCTCGAGACCACGCAAAGCCCTGACGTCGACTGTGATATAATATAACGGGTAGAAGGCTATGGCTTCTAGGTGTCCAATAGGTTTCTATACAATGAAAACACCACCGCAAACTAACTCCAGCTGTGCTTATGTGTTCTTGGGCAGTAGAGGGCGCACTAAAATGTTTCACGCGTGTGGAAACTTATGCTACAGTCTGTAGATCAGTAATTCTCAACATTCCTAATGCCGCTACCCATTAATACAGTTCCTCGTGTTGCGGTTACCCCCCCCCCCCCCCCCCCTCCCAAAAAAATACAATTATTTTCGTTGCTACTTCATAATTTCAGTGATTATGTGTTTTCAGATGGTCTTAGGCGACCCGTGTGAATGAGTCGTTCTACCCCCAGAAGGGTCGCGAACACAAGCTAATGATACGAGACGAGATGTACTGATGTGTATAGTCACGATTACTAGATGATTTAGTCTAAACTGATCTAAGACGAGCCATAGTACATGGTGCATATGTCAGTATAATAAATCCATGACTACTACTATCTAGTAACCCTGCCTGAGTTCTGGAGCCGTCTAAGGGGGGGGGGGGGTGACAAAAACCAACGCCCCCCCCCCCCGCCCAACCCCCAAACAAGCATGTCGTAAAAAATCTAAGTAGGTATGCTTCCAACTAAGTCAGAGTGCATACGTCTGAGAGGCGGGGAGCCAACAGTAATCATGCATATAAGTCAGGTCTGTAAAACGGATCGGCACGCAAAAGTCAAGGTCTAGAACAAGACTGAGGTCCAGACATGGACCAACATCACTGACGTTCCATGGAGTTTTCAGCCGGTGAACGCAAAGATGGAGAGACTAGTCAATGCGGTTACCACCAACTATGCCAGAAAATCAAACTAGCGATCATTAAATAAGCAGTGAGTTGAATAACAAAACCAACATACGACTCACCTTCTCCGAAACTGCACGAAATAAACACGTATCATCCTTAATGATCGCTTTTCTGTACAGCCCCATATCGGAGAGGAAAGCGTCCATGTCGTGGAGAAGTTTATTGCTGCTCATTTTTCACGAGAAACGTCTTCCGTGAGAGATATCACGTGAATAGGGCTCTCTGGACCTGTCACGTGTCATGCCAGGAAGTGACTTCATTGGCTGAAATCCAAAAAGACAGCTTTGGCTCCGACATAAAGATCAGAAAGCTGTTGAAGTCTTTGATGTTTTCTTTCACTTTGATATAGCTCTGATAGAATGATTTTTACAAGTGATGACTGCTGCTTTCGAAATTTCTGTTGTTATTATCAAACAAGTTCAGTCGAATTGTCGTTTTTTTTTTTTCTTCGGTCAGGCTTATTACGGTTTTACTCTGCATTTATTGTCGACTGCCCGACTTTCTACCCCACCAGGACATCACACAAGCGATAAACACATGGTCAGGCAATATTGCGGCCCCTGGCAAAAGCCAGAGTAGGACTTCAACTAACGAAACATTTCGTCCTGAAAAGGACGAGAATTATATTTATTATCTAGCTGCATTTATTGTGCGAATTGTACATACATCAATCAGCATTTACCTTCACTTGATGTCGCTTTGAACAATTGTCTGACTGACTGACTTTCTACCCCACCAGGACATCACACAAGCGATAAACACCCGATGACACAAAGTGCCACCTTGTGGATGAGGATCGCAGTGGAGAGGTCCCAGAAACCGCGTTCAGACAATTGGCCATATTGATGGCCTGCCTATATTGCGGCCCCTGGCAAAAGCCAGAGTGGGGCTTCAAATAACAAAATTTGAACATTTGTACCTGGTGGCACCATATTATCCCCCGGATAAATCGTGACCGCAGAAGTGCATGAGCATCATCATCATGTGGCAGAGCTTTAACTAAACGTACCTCTCATCGAGGTAGAAAACCAGTTGGCCTTCTGCCAACTTTTCCGGCTCATGCCCGTGCTGTAGCATTGATATCCTGCCTCCACTGCCATATAGATCGAAACACGCAGCAACAGGTCAAACAAACAAACAAACAAACAAACAACATAAACTGCCATTACTGCTTATATACACCACTTTTGAGAGACGCCGTCTTATAGCGGCTAGACGCTCGCCTGTGGATCGCAAGGTGGTGGGTTCAGGTCCAGACGGAGTTGGACTATTTTTTAAAAAATGATCGTAGGACTATTTTTCAAAAATGATTTCGGCTCCCAGGTCGACCCAGCCTTGAGTGGGTACCAAGTGCAGTACTGTGAAGTAAAGGCGGCCGGCGTGATGCTGACCACATCACCCACCAAGTGTCGATTAGTCCATAAAATATAGGTCTAGCCCTATATGCCCATTAGGCATAAAGACATGGAAATAGAGTCCCCCTTTTTAACTACTTTTTTTCCTTTCTCTTCCCTATTTCTTTTTTTTTTTTAATTTCGAGATCTTTAAGTTGAGTTGAATTAATTTTAGTCAAGAATTAACATCACATCACTCAGTGCATTCCTATAGGCGCTCCGTCCCCATCTTCAGCAGCCAGCGCAGAGTTCGAATACTAATGGTACCGTTCGCAGTCTGGTTATATGTCCGTCTTGTCTTTCCTCTGATTGTAGTTTGCCGGCCCGACCTCCTGGTCATACCCAGATACATAATTCTCATAAGTCCATAATAATCAAGTTACTTGTTCCCAAAGGGCATAGATCACATCTACCTTGTCATGTATCAATCCACTACCCAGTGGTGCAGATCCAGCCAGTCTATCTGCCTGTTCATTCCCCACCACGCTGGCGTGGCCTAAAGAAAAAAAATCCAAAGTATGCACCCTACCCGTGACCTT
The DNA here is from genome assembly GCA_905116865.2 of Candidula unifasciata. NCBI lineage: Eukaryota > Metazoa > Mollusca > Gastropoda > Stylommatophora > Geomitridae > Candidula > Candidula unifasciata. The sequence continues at coordinate 9,018 of CAJHNH020001183.1, forward strand.
CCAAGCGAAGCTTGCCACTCTGCTCTAAGCATTTTTAGATATTTTTCAGAGAAGTAAAAGAAAAGATGCAGTAAAATAAATCCCAGTTAAGGGGTCAGCAACCATTCAGTGGTTCTGTGCCGCAGTGATGCAGCAAAGTGATCACCGCACCGAAGTAATGCAGCAAAGTGATCACCGTGCTGAAGTAATGCAGAAAAGTCATCACCGTGCTGAAGTAATGCAGAAAAGTCATCACCGTGCTGAAGTAATGCAGAAAGGCTATTACTGTACCGAAGTAATGCAGCAAAGTTATCACTGTGCCAAAGTAATGATGCAAAGTTATCACCGTGCCAAAGTAATGCAGCAAAGTTATCACCGTACCGAAGTAATGCAGAAAAGCTATTACCGTAATGCAGCAAAGCTGTCATTGTACCGAGGTAATGCAGCAAAGTTATCACTGTACGGAAGTAATGCAGCAAAGTTATCATTGTACCGAAGTAATGCAGCAAAATTGTCACTGTACTGAAGTAATGCAGCAAAGTTGTCACCTCGCCGAAGTAATGCAGCAAAGTTATCATCGTGACAACATTATCGATCGATCGGTTTGTCTCCTCCAGGATGCTCCCTGAAGGTTTACAACCCTGACTGAAATTAAAACTATCATCAGTCTGGCTAGCAAACCAAGGGAGGCAAATATCCCAGACACCCCGTTTGAGCTGTAAAGAAGCCCCACAGTTAGGATACCAGTAACGGTTCACCAGCCCGGTATAACGTGCAGTCTTGCGCCAGTAAGGATCATGGAAGTCCTAACAGCAAGCATCATAGGCACCTGTATAAACCAGTGCTGGGGCCCCATACGACAACCACTCACAGAAATATCTTTTTTTTTTTCAATAATATGCACAAAATCGCATGAAGTCACTATTCTCGAGGGACCCTTAGGCACGTGCCCAGCGTGCCTATGGGTTAAGACTGAACTGGTAAGGATTTTGCCAACTTTAGTCAACCTTACTTTTATATATACACTCGCCTCGGATCCCAAGGTTGTAGGTTTAAATCCTATCGAGCCGGATTTGTTTACTAATGACCTTCCCTCCCATGTCAACCCAGCCTTAAATTTGTACCAGGTAAAGTCCTGGGAAGTAAAAGCGGCCGGCGTGATGGCGACCGATTTGTCTATAAAATCTAGACCAGTGGCTCTTAACCTTTCTAATGCCGCGACCCTTTAATACAGTTTCTCATGTTGTGGCGACCGCCAACCATACAATTATTTTCGTTACTACTTCATAACTTCAATAAATATTATTTCTGATGGCCTTAGACTCCTGTGAAAGGGTCGTTTCGACCCTCAAAACGGTCGCGACCCATAAGTTGAGAACCGCTGATCTAGACCCAGCACTATATGCCCAATATGCCTAATGACTTAAAGAAGCATCCAGTTTTTTTTTAATTTTTTTTATTTAAATACAAAAAATAACTTGAAATTTAACAGAATTGTATGCTTCTATTATTAAAGGTGAAGATAACGTTTTATGCGATCCAGTAGTGTACTTCAATGCACCCAGCGTGCCACTAAAATCTTCCGCGTGCCATACGTTTCCAAAGTCTGTCTGTCATAGTCTCACTCTTCTCCTAGTCTCTCTGAATTCACGCAGTTCCCTTTCAGTCTGAGTATAGATTCTCACTCCTAGTTGGGGCTGCGCCCAAATTTGGAGCACAGGTGACTTTAACCACCCCCCCCCCCCCCCCCCCATTTGTGCGTGGGCCTGGAAACCCCATACCCATTAATACAAGTTATCTTGTTAAGTATTTGTTGATACATTTCATATTATTTATTTGATAATTATTTACCAGTCAGCAAAGTATTATTATTACCGTGCAGGCCTGATAAGGAGAACTCACCGGGTATTCAAGAAATGGTTCTTCTTATCAAAAATCTCTCTTATCCGGGTTAGAATTCAAGCAAGAAAAATTGTTCTTCACAACGGAAATTCACTACATTCGAGATCGCCTTAAGCGGTCTGCACTGTATTACGTACTCAAAAACGTCTTCTGTCCAATCAGCCCCCCCCCCCTCCCCCCCTCGACTCCCGCGATCACCCTCTCATTTTTCCATCAACCCCAGAATATTGATAAGGAGGCTCAGAGCGGCGCGCGCGCACACACACACATACACACACACACACATACACAAATACATAGACACACAAATAATCTTAATAATCTAGCATAGAACAACTCAAGTGAATGCGACTATATAAAACAAATCTATATAATGTATTAATGTAAAACAGATACATATAATTTAAGGATATAGAACATTTATATGTAATATAATAATATGAAAACAGTAAACACATGTTAACATGCAAATATTTGTGTACTATGATGTTATGAATAATTCGATATACTATGAAACAGCTAAGTGATTGTGAAACTACTTAGAAAAAAAAAAACTTGATGTACTGTGAAACTATGAACAAGCCAGTGTACTGTGAAAATACATGCAGTTTAGAGTACTGTGAAACTATGAACAAGCCAGTGTACTGTGAAATTACATGCAGTTTAAAGTACTGTGAAAATACATGCAGTTTAAAGTACTGCGAAACTATGAACAAGCCAGTGTACTGTGAAATTACATGCAGTTTAAAGTACTGTGAAACTAAAAACAACATGGGGTACTGTGACACTATAAAAATCTCCATGAAATGTTATGATGTTTACAAAAAAAAATCATGATACTGTGATATTAATTAAAGCAAATACTCCATGTATTGTCAAGCTATAAATTACTTCATGTAATGCGATAATATCAAATAATCCAGTGCATTATTATTATACTATAAACAGCCCCCATATAAGTAAGTAAAGGTCCCCTTTCCCACGCTTTTTAGGCGTATTGATAATATAGGGCTAGACCTATATTTTTCACAGGCCCATCGGCCCTTGGTGGGTGATGCGGTCAGCACCACGATGGCCGTCTTTACTTCCCATGACTGCTGCACCTAATAGCCTCTCAAGGCTAGGTCGACCTGGGGGTCAAGGTCATTTTTGAGAAAAGTCCAGCACCGTGAAGACACCAACCCACGACCTTCCGTTATAGCACCCATATATTGTAACTAATTTAAATAACTAAACGTAATGTGGTATAAGTCGGTGTCTGTGGCTTAGGCGTTGCAAACGCGCTTCGTAATACCGGGGCTGCTGGGTTCGATCCCAGCTGCGGGCCTTGCGTCTTGCTTTAGTTTCGACAATGGTATCGAGAAGCCGATCTTCCAGAAAGCAATGGCAAACTATTACTTGCCTTAAAAAAAAACAGCCAAAAAATGCTGGGGTTGGTTCCGCGACGTCCTGTAAAAGGATACCCAACCAACTTGAATGTGGTATAAATTTGCAGAATGAGCAAAATGGCACAAAAAAAAAATACAACTTCAGCTATAAAAAAGCTGTACTCAATATGTTAAATGAGGGGTGCATGTTGTGTTATTTTTTATATAAATAAATCAAATCGAATGATACCATAAAAAGCTCCAAGCACTGTGACACTACAAATAATGCATTGTGCATTGATACTGTAAAAAGAATATACTCTAAGTAATGTAATATACACTAGTAGTATGAGCAAAACTTTTTCATTAGGTCTGACGGTTTGATATTCCCATAAAAACTAATCTTCAGGGCCAGTGGAAGACATACACCACACCACCACACTTTCGCAGAAGTCTGGTCTTTTCTGAAAACCATTGACGGGGAGAACGAAAAAAAAATTACAATTTGAACTTAGATCTAAATAGATTTTCGGACAAGTGGGGATGCAGGCATCTCCCACATATTATATGTTTTTAGATTTGTAATTTTTTCACATGGGGTACATATTCACAGTTATTCTTGTTTCTTCTTTATTCATAGTTATTCTTTTGCTTCTTTGCCAATAGTAAAGAATAACAATTCGAATTTACGATCTAACTAGATAGAACAAGCATGTCGTAAGAGTCGATTAACTGTAAGCTTCCGTTGAAGTTGGAGTGCATCTGCCTGAGAGGCAAGGAACCAACAATCTGCATACAAAAAAATCAGATCTGTAAGACAGATGAGAACGCAACACTCGGGTTCTGGAACAAGTCTGAAGTGCAGAGGGGAATTAACAATCAGAACTTTTCTCCGCAGTTTTTTCGAAAGAGTCTAGAATTGTAGAAATGTCTCAGAGACGGTGTCATGGATGGCTCTCAAAGGCTGATATGAAGGTCCTGCCGACACAGCGATTTCTGTATTATGGCACTTCTAGCCTCTTTCGTGATGCTGTTGTCTCCTAGCAACAGGGACTTCAGCTTCACTGCTTTACTGATGACCAGTATGACGTCATCTTGAATGTCGTTACCGATCAGATTTCCAGTCAAATCCAGTGTGGCTAAGGCTAGGCTGTCCGGTGTGGCCAGCAAGAGCAGACGAGCAATATCCCCAGACAAACCATTGTAGCTTAAGATTAGTGTTTTTAAGGTGAGGGAAGATTTGAGGATGTCTGCAAGTCTGCTACAAACCTGGTATGTGAGCGCTGGTTTGAAGTAGGCCTTTTTAGCGTCGCTTTTGTTGAACTTTCGTGACGACGACAGAATTGTCAGTTCCAGGGTTGTCAGCTGCAGAATTGAGGCACGCTCTAAGATGTGATCAGCGATAGACAGAAGGCTACACACAGGTACAAAACAATTTTCTAAAGTCAGGCTCGTTAAATCGGGACACAGGGACAGCTTTTCATTGATCTTTTCTGTGACGCTGTCAATGTTGCATTTTTTTATACGTAGATTTTGAATATAGTTCGGCCAGCAGCCTAAAATGTAGCCGATTCTGTGGTGGTAGCTGAAGTTGTCGAGCGCTAGGGTCTTCAAAGCAAGCATTCTCTCACTGAACACTTTGTGAACCCGCTTGTGTTCGCTCGGCGTTAAGTTCTCCGCCACGTTCATGGGTCCCTCCAAGTACAGAGTGTCAATGTGAGAGTTCTTCTCAAAACACTCACACAGAAAATCCACGAGAAACGAGGTTTCCACAACGGACTTCATGCTGATGCGGAGGACTCTCAAATTGGACAGAGTATTCAGCGCTTCCGCTAGACTGATACCCAGGTCCCAGTGTGCGTAGAGGCCGCTCATGTACAGCACCACTTCTTTGATGGGAGGCACGCTGCCTTTGGTCAAGCAAATAAAGTGGTCAATTGTTTCTGGTGGGCATTTGTGGTAGGAAATGACCAGGATATCGGGAAATCTGTTGGAAACTGCTCCGATATATGGCTCACTGTTGTCAGTCTCCGCCAGCCAGATTAGCGCTTCTTTAAAATCTTCCAGATATCTGGGAACAAATAGAATAACGTTGACATTATAATATAATTCAAGTATTTCATATCTGATAGGAGTAAACTGTTAAGTAATCATGTAAAAAAAAAAAAAACAGTTGTTCCAGTGGCGGCGCCAGAAATTGTGGTTTTAGGCACTGTATGCCACCTCTAGCGGCGTCCGTGGCTAAGGCGTTGCGAGTCCGACTCGTAATCCAACGTACCGCGATCGAAACCCACTGCGGGCTGCGTAGATTTTTATCGTGGTATGGGACGTCGCAGGTCGATCCAGCCTCAAATGGGTACCAGGATGGGCTGTCCTGGGAAAGTAAAGACAGCCGGCGTAATGCTGACCACATTACCCACCGAGTGCTGATGGTCTGTAAAAATATGGGCGCTCTTCCCATATGCCTGTGGAAAGGGATCTTTTTTTTTTTTTACTTATGCCACCTCTACCCACCAAAGAACACAGGAGGCACATATATATATATCATCATCCTCAAGTGCTTTCTCGACTTTTCTGGGAAATCATGCCTCATCATAATTTGCGATGTTCAACAGCATGTATCAGTTGGGGTACTGACACCCCTCCGTGCCCTGACAAAATGTTGCCAAGAATCTTCCTGTAGTGTCTTCCCTTTGTCTCTTTGTCCACGGATATGTGCAGAAGCCACAGCATGTTCCAGTTTTCTCCCTCTCATAACTTTAATAACCCCCCCCCCCCCACCTCTTTCTGCAGTTTGTGATCAGATGTCTTTAAGCCCACCCTTTTTTTTTAAATGGGTCGCTCTTTTTAGCTGTCCAATGAATTATAAGGATATTTCTGTAAAAGCACTTGTCTGAGCCCTCAAGATTTCCATGGCTTGTTTATTAGTTTGAAGTTTGAAGTTTGAACAGCGGATCAACATCATGGCACACGGGTAGTAACCCATAGGTGCTTAGTTCTTCTTCTAACTCATGTCTGAGTCCAAAGAAGCTTAGCACAGTGCACAGGCTCTGTATCACCGGCGAGGATCCTGCAATTCTTGGGGCAGATTTTCAACTCCAAATTTTGCCCGGTCAGCGCCGTTAGGCTAGTCTTTTCGATTTCCAACTGCCAAAGGATTGTTCACGTGCGCAACAATGCACACGGGCGTCCGATCACACTATCCAGAGACCAGGGGAAATTACTAGAAGTCCAAATCTACGTTAAAAATATCCCAGAACTTACCGGAAATATAGCCCGGGCTTGTTTAATAATTGTCCAGCATTCACAAGCATGTGTTAAAAAGAAACGTATTCTAGTTAGACAACTGTATTATTAAGCATTAAGCCCGTTGAATGGCCCATTAGAAATTGGAAGTAGATTTTGTTATCCCCGTTCCCATAGGTTTCCTGTATGTAGGTACCACTATGCGTCAGCTGGAGTGTGAAGTCTTTTCATATGTTCAGAAACTGTGTTTGATCATTCCAGTTGTGACAGTTGTGTTGACAAACTCATTACGTAATCTATGGAACTGGTCAGCTGTGTTGAAAACTCCTTGTGTGTTCTGTGAAATGACACTGTCGCTTCTTCTGCCTTTCTATCCCCAATGGAGCATAGGCCCTCAACCAACTCACGCCAAGTCGTTCTATCCTTCGCCGTTGCATGGAGCTCTCCCCATGCCCTCCCCATCTTTCTAACTTCATTTTCCAGCTCTCTTCTCTGTGTGTTTTTGGCCTTCCTTTATTCCTATGCCCCTGTGGGTTCTAATGCAAAGACATGCTAGTTCTGCTGTTCTCTTGATTTATCAGTGTGTGTCCCATCCAACGCCAGCGTCTTTTCCTCATTTCTTGGTCCACTGGAGCCTGTTTAGTTCTCTCCTAAAGATCTATATTAGTTATTCTATCACACTATTTAATTCCCTCTATTCTGCGCAGGCACCAACTAGTTAATGAATGTCTGTAATTTATTAGTAATTGTCTTAATTGTTCTCCACTTTTCCACCCCATACAAAAGTGTTGATTTGACATTAGAATTAAAAAATTTAAGTTTAGTATTGCTTTTACATCCCTAATTCTGTATCGTCAGCCCACAGTTTCTTCATTCACAAATGATTTTTTTCATGGCAGTTTACTTACGCTTGTTTGTTTGTTTGTTTTAGTATCCAGAAGCCATGAGTTGTTAACCCTTAGGCTCGGTATTATGGACATCGCAACCTTTCGGCCTTGATTCTATTGTAAATACCGTAAATCTGGGAGAAATGTGGCTTTTCTGCCTACCCCCCCGGGAGTAAACCCGGACCACAAGGAGTTCGTCACCCGGTCTCCTCGCAATCCGGTTTAGCCAACTACGCTAGAGAGCCGGGCTGTATACGTAAGCCGACTTTGTATCTTCATCCGCTGTCTGCTTTAACCTGATATCGTCTTCTTCTTCTGGGTTCACCAGAAGATGTAACTGCATTGTGCCCGTTTACAGCACAACGCATCGATATCTGCCACTTTCGGCCGAGACATCTGACTTCTGCAGGCATTTGATGACCCGGTTAGTCTTCCGGGTAAACCTGATATATGTCTCTGACTGATATCTTTCTCTGAAAGCCTATTGTCTGTTTAATGTTAGTTGATCGTCTACCATGTTATCTGATAGACTTTGTCTACCTCTGCCTGGTGTATGTCTGGCTGTCTATAATGTTCGTTGTTTATCTCCGTCTGTCTGTCTGATGCTTTTCTGATCTTCTATCTCTTTCTTCGCCGTTACCGGCTGTAAACTCTGGTATAATGTTCTGGGTGTTTGTCCATCGCCAGACTGTAGTCTTGTTCCACAACCTGAGTGTTGCGGGCACAATTCACATCGGTTTCACGCGCTTATTTGTATGCAAACTCTTGATTCCTTTCCTCTCAGACAGGTCTGGTCCTCAGCGCACACACTGAGGCAGTTTTCAACAGTCATTGGTTCGTTTCTTGCTCTAAAGTGTAGTACGTGCTCTTGTCAAATCCCGGCACGGTAACTATAGCTTTAGATTTTTATGTTGTCTAGTGTGTTTTTTTATCTATCTACTTCTTTCTATGAGTGCCGATCAATACACTTTCTGTTACTTGATTAACTCTTAGACAGATGTACCCCGACTTCGATGGAAACTCCAATTAGTCGACTCCTACGACAGACTTGCTGGGGAGACAGTGGGTCTATTCTGGTTTTCCACACAATGGGTCCCCGGAACCCACACTGTGATCTGCCTGTCTGTCTTTGCTGTTTTTCTCCATCTTTTTTTTTTTTCAATAACTGTGTGCTGTCAGTAGCTGTGATTAGTCTCCAGACAATAGTATGACATGAACCCAGAGCCAGAACTCAGCAGTCTCCGCGGCTATGTTTTTATCAGTCTTGTAATCCCAGAGCAAACTTTAAATGTACATAATCGGCTCAACACTGACTAGGAATAGGCCAACAATTTGAGGTTTGAGGTTTTGAGGTTTGAACAACGGATCAATATCATGGCCCACGGCCAATAACCCATAAGTGCTCCGTTCTTCTTCTAACTAAAATCTGAGTCCAAAGAAGCTCAGCACAGTGCACAGGCCCTGTAGCACCGGCGAGGATCCTGAAATACTTTTGGTAGATATTAAACTCCAAATTGTGCCCGGGCATCGCCGTTAGGCTACTCTTTTCGATTTCCAACTGCCAAGGAATTTTTTACGAGCGCAACGATGCACACGGGCGTCCGGTCTCACTACCCAGAGAGCAGGGGGAATTACTAGGTCCAAGTCCACGTGAAAAAATCCCAGCCCTTACCGGGTATTGAACCCAGAACCTCTAGCCCTCGAGGCGGAAACTATGCCTCGAGACTACGCAGCACCCGACCAACAATTTAAAACGTCGGGGAAGGGTGAAAAAAGGGAGAAACAACGCCTTTTTATACTCACATCATAAGACACGCTCTAAAGCTGGAGGAGGGAACAAATAAAGTTCTGTAAATTTCCATAATCTTTCTTAATTTTAGTACTAAACAGATGTTTTCTTCATTTTAGCAATACCAACCAAACCCAACAGAAAACTCTATATTATATATAGTTGCCCGCTTTGCTTTTAAGAATTAAACACGCTTCTTCTTCTTCTTCTTCTTCTTCTTCTTCTTCTTCTTCTTCTTCTTCTTCTTCTTCTTCTTCTTCTTCTTCTTCTTCTTCTTCTTCTTCTTCTTCTTCTTCTTCTTCTTCTTCTTCTTCTTTTTCTTCTTCTTCTTTCCTTTTCATTCTTCTTTATTCACCAGCTGTAAGTTCCGGCGGAAAGTCCTTATGGTTCGTCCATTTGGACTTTGGTTTTGTCCTGAGTTTTGCGTGTGCATCCGTTTTACTGGCTTATTTATGTGTAGTTGCTTGTTCCTTGCCGCTCGGTAAGATGCTCTCCGACTGAAGGACGCTCCTAGTTAGTCGACTCCTACGACATGCTTGTTGTGGAGGCAGTGAGTCTATTCTTGTTACCCCAGAATGGGATCTCGGAATCCTTTAAGAAAAAGGTTTGTTGTTTAAGGAATAAGCCAAAAATGGAAAGGGGGAGGGGCAAACACTTTTATTTGGCAATCCTGCACGAGAGTTTGTGTCACTGAAAGCCTACATATGTTTTCATTGTTGAATTCGCAAGCTTTTTTATTCTGGGGGTAGGCAACTGTACGCAGTACCGCACTTTGCTTTCCAGGCAACACTTTTTCAGCTCTTTTGTAATAGACCCTTTGTGGTGTGTACCGTCACCTTGTATTTTGACACATTTTAATGAGTACCGGCTGATGAGTACCGGCGCTTTCCTAGAGAAATCTAGTCCTGATCTGACGTCACTCGTTGCACACCATGACTTAGTCACTCTACACCCGTGCGACAATATCAAACACAAACACATGCACACATACACTCTCACATACACAGACATACTCACACGGAAGACGTAATAACTGTGTGACAAGGAACAAAAATGAACACGTAGAGAGGAATGAGAGAGATGAACGACATTGAATAACCACCCTCTAGTAGGCTCAGTTGCCTCCTGTGTGGAGAAGGGACTCAGGCTGGACGTGTTTTTGAGCAGACGGTTGAAACTCGGGGACGTCCTTAGTGTGGATGTACTCTCAAAACAAGTACCGAGTATGGACGTCGACGACCGCCTCTGCTTCTGCTCTTCCCTCTTGGCCCTGAAGAGACAGTCGGAGTTCGATATGCGATATCGGTGAGGTATTTTTACTCGCAGAGGCGTATCTCCGAAGTTTGTTGGAGAAGGCCCTCGGGGAGACTGCGATGGGGACACATTGAAGTGCGTTTGAAAGCCAAATTCCTGGTACGCGAGAAGCATGTCCAGAAGATTAAGGATCAAATCTGGTCGACCGGAGATGTACAAGTTTCTAACGGTCAGACGTAAGACTGGGTAGAACTGGGGTTTGGCTATTAGTCTTTCGATGAAGCTATCACAGTCTCTGTCTGATTGAAGATATCGACAGACTCTCTTAGAGGCGAGGAAGTCTCTGATACAGCGACTGGTGAAAGATACGATTTCTCCGCTAGTCTGCATCGTCTGTACTGATTTTGCTGTGGCCTGTTTTTTAACATCTAGGAGGGTCAGGGATCTTGGCCTTTCTGCATTTTTCTTGGATGAATCTGATGAAGAGTGCACGCTTGGAACTTGCAGTAAAATTCCCGCTGCTTTTCCCATGGCTAAATCTGCGTCAGACCTACCCCCGTCCTGATCGACTGAGCTTAAGCTCTGGTTGCTGGAGCACAGCTCAGAAGAAAGAGTTATTTCAAAGTTAGAAGAGGTGCTACTGTGAACAGAATCACTGTCAGGCGTGATTGCTATGCTGACCGTTGGGGAAGCAGGTCTTTCATGGATGAAAGCAAAGTTTGCTATTTCGTGGACTTCGTGTAGGACCCGGCAATCGCAGAGATGGCGTGTCCAAAACTGCTGGGGGAACTTTTGCTTTGAAAAGTAGTTGGTGTCGTTTTCCAAACACTCAAACGCCACGGTTTCACAGACACTCTGCAGGGAAAATCTTTGTCGTCTGCCTTTTGAAATATTGTGGACGGTATTCACTTCGGGTGCCATAGCGTGGTGAATGAGGTTCTCCAGAAGCTCAGATAAGTGTTCGGGTATTTTGTCATCCTCTTTCACACTTCTTAAATACGCTACCAGTAGAGACAGGCTCAAGGGGTTGCACAGTAACTCCTGTGTGTGGTTTGAAGCCAGGAGAAATGAGATTCTGTCAATGACTTGAGGTGCTTCCGTCCTGAGCCTAGACAGGACAATCTTGTAGCTGTATTCAGTTGAAAGCCCATAACAGTAAAAGAGAGTATCTACATTGCGTTTTGAAATACGACCTGGTGTGCTGGCCACGATTATCTTTCCAAAACCATCCTTCTCGTGAAAGGCATCAGAAATGAGTCGCTCCCAAGCTTCGGACCCATCCAGGTTATCAAAGATAACACAGATATCCTCACGGTTTTTGAGCACCCATTGGTAGACGACATCAAAGGCAATGGGGTCATGTGGAAGATCGCTGAGTGTGAGCAGGTCTAGGAGAACCATAGCTGCTACATAATAGAGTCTTACCCTTACGTTGTTGCATTTAGTCAGCAGGTCTGAAAGCGCCATACGAACACAGGGGATGTATATCATAGCCTTGTAATCAGTGAGGTTGCTGGTCAGTCGGGACGGACGCTGGCGCCGTGATTCACGGAATGATTTACATCTATTTGGAGACTCAATATCCCCGTCTCCAGAACTTCCAATGTTGAGTAAAGAGAGGTACTTCTGTGGAATTCCATCAAATGCTTTGTTTCGTTTCTTGTTGGCGTTTAGTTTTTCTGAATCTTCACTGCTTCTGCTTCTACTTTCTTTTCTCAAGTTCATCTTTGACTTTGAACTAGAACTATCATTCCTGTGTGGAGACTTCCGCTGGTCTTCTTTCTGCTCCACAAACAAAGCTCGGCGAGATCTGTGACCTTCTTCTGCTGCATTCCCATCTGTAATAACAGCGATCTCAATAGCATCTTTTGGAGAAACAGTTGCAATATTTCCTGGCTTCATATCTGGACATGCGGGAATCTGAATTCTAACATCCGCTGAATCTATGCTGATACCTTCTGTCGAAGTATTATCTACTCCACACGCTGCAAGATTCCACGATCGCCTTTTTCGTTTCGCGTCTTCTTGCCCAATGTCATCATTCTCAGAAAGCGATGTTTCTGCCAAGGCGTTTCCTGTTGCTGTTCTGTGTTCAGATCCTCCGTCAGTGGATGCTTGTGGTTTAGTTATAAGTCCAGATTGTGAACTTGTGCCTCCATCTTGTTCACAGCCAACAGTGATGTGCGGTTGGTTTATTTTGACATGCCTGAAAAATTGCATGGCTTTGGCCCACTCGTGCAAGAGCCTTTGGCAGACCAGAGTTTTTCCAGTTCCCAGATCTCCCTCAATAAGAACTCTGCGACACCCGGATTTAGTTTTCTGAGAGAGACTTTCTAACGATGCGTTCTCCAATCTGTAAAATTGGTAAAAAGTAAACAGCTATCATTACAGTTACACAAATTACATGATACTAAAGAAGACGTTATTCATTCATTTATTATTCTGTTGTGCCATTATCTGTCACATAGAGCTGGCAGTCTATTTCTCTATTCCGTTATAACCTGTGCAGTTACTTCGATATCATGGATAGAATCCAGTCCAGTAGCTTTGACCTCTCTCATCAACGCTCGCCTCAGGGTTTCTCTAGGACGTTCTCCTTTCGCCTCAGACATGTGGAAGTGTATATGCTCCTACGAGTGGATAATCATGTTTATGTGAATGTAAGCATTAGGATGATTGCATTGATAGGTAGGTATGAAAGAGAAAGCAAGTGTAGGAAATGTCAAAAAAAGTGTCAATAGCGGAGTAAAAAATCTACCAAAAGTATCTCAGGATCCTCCCCGGTGCTACAGAGCCTGTGTACTGTTGTGAGCTTCTTCGGACTCAGACTTGAGTTAGAAGAAAAACGGAGCACACTACCGGTGTGCCATGGTGTTGACCCGTTGTTCACGGATATCACACAGTTGTACCTTTCACATCTCCCAAGCTCATTCAAATGTGCCTAATTCGGAACATAGTGTATATGATTATGTCTCTTGATTGTGTTTAACAACACGGCCAGTGATCTTTCACATTACGTACAACAATTATAAGCACATAGATTGCCTTTTTGTGTTTATGTGCAAGTTTTATAACCTGTTAGAATGAAAACAGTGTTGACAAATATACATTAGACTTACGTTTAGTTCAATTTACCACATGTAGGTCACATGTAGGTAAAACGAGTAGAACTGTATAGTAATACACACTTACACCACCCTTCCTCACACACACACACATACACACACAGAGACACACCCTTTCACACTCACACGCACTGACAGACATACCTAGTACGCGCTCTCTCTCTTTCTCCCTTTCTCGCTCTCTCTCTCTCTCTATCTATCTCTCACTTTCTCTGCATTTCTGTATGTCTGTCTGCCTGTATGTCTGTCACATATACAAAATATGAGATAGATGTCCTTACTCACAAACTGAGCTATTACCTGTAGATTGGAATATATGCGGGTGTGTGCTCGTTGTGTAGGTCGTCGCGGGTGTGGAAGTGAGGCACTCTCTTCAGCCGAAAAAACGAATGCCGTATGGGTAGAGCGTGTTCCAGTTTGCATGTCAGTCTGTCTGTTCGTGTGGCGTGGTCAGCGTAGACTCGCGTCAGACACGCGCAGATGAGTTCATCAGTGGGGTTAGGCATCTTGTCTGGAATATAAACAGGTAAAGGTTTACCAAGAACAACAGGTCCACAATAGAACCAAAACAAGGAGGAGAGAATCATTTATCTGGTCAGCGGCACAATGCCAAAAATCTGGCTCACTTAGCACAATCTGGGTCAAAAACTTTGCACAAATAAACCAGACCATAGATGTAACCTGCCGGCAGCAGGTTGAACGTGGTCAACTTTTTAATTTTATTGACATGGACTTCTAGTAATTCCCTCTTAAATCGTGAAGAAAAATAAAATCATTAGCACAGGCGTGTCCAACTGGCAACCCGCAATATTCTGCAATAACTGTTTTTTTTTTTTTTTTTTTTTAATGATATCAGTTATTTGTCATGTATTGCCCCATTGACAACTTAAATATGACCTATATGACCCTCGGGAGGCTCTCAGTTTGAAATGCCTGCATTAGCACATTTCAAAAAAAAAAAAAAAAGAGACACTACGTTGTGACACCCGAAAGTTTAGATGAGTTTAACCGAGACCGGCTCTAGCTGACGGGCCATGCTGCTCACGTCCCTAAACCGGTCTGAGGATACGCTAACGCAGCGTTTTTCAAACTCTTTTTCGTCGGGAACAAAAACATATTGCGGCACACTTACCCTTAAAGCGGTTTGAATTAGGGCTGTACCGAATATTCGCTTCGTATTCGCTTCGGGGCCGAATAGTGGACCTAATCACTATTCAGTATTCGGCCGAATAGTTGCGGTCGGGCCGAATACGAATAGTGGTTACCTTACTCCCGTTTCTGCATACACTGTGATGGACTGAAATAACTCTCTCATTAACACAATGGTTGCTGTTGCCTTAGTCTGTCGTAGCGGGGGAAACTACGACCCGGTTGCGTGGTACAAACTGCATAAAATGCCAATGGCAGTATATGTGTGTGTGCGTGCGTGTGTTTGTGTGTGTGTGTGTGTGTGTGTGTGTGTGAGAGCGAGAGTGAGAAAGAGAGAGATCATGCATTTTTTTTTTCAGGGTGTCTTCGCCCAAATCAAATTTTAAGATATTGCTAACGAGAATATGAAGGTGCGTTTAAATTACATCGAACGAACGGCCGAGCGAACCATGGTTTTGAAAGAGGCGGGAGCCCGAAGACAACTAATCACAGACATCAGAAGGAGACAGTCGTCATTTTTCAGCCAAGTTATGAGAAGAGGGAAAATGGAACATTTGGTGACGACTGGAAAAATCTGTGGAAGGGGGGATAGAGGAAGACAACGATAGAAGATTCTTGACAGCCTTGTTGCACGGCAGCGAGGTGTGTCAGCACACGAACTGATACATGCTGGAGGTGATAGCTTATTGTGGAGAGGCGTGATCACACACGCCAGTCGTCAAGTCACCTGATGATGATGATACACTATTCGTATTCGGCCGAATAGTTGGTCTCACTATTCGTATTCGGCCGAATAGTGAAAATCACTAATCGGTACAGCCCTAGTTTGAATACTTAAGAAAAAAAAAAAGAAGAAAAAACTGCAAATTTAATGTCAAGCAGATTTTGAATAATTCATTACTATTGCCCAAGCACCACTAACATACGCTGGCGGCACCTAGTTTGAGATTCGTTAACGTAGCGTTAGTCAGGTTTGGTGACGTCAGCAGCATGGCCCGTCAGCTGCAGCCGGTGTTGCTTTAACCCGCCTGTACATCTTCAGAAACCAGCTCAGAGTTTCAGTTCCCGAAGGAACCAGTAGAAGTCGGATTGTTCGTTCGTTCGTTAAAACTGCCTTATGCCGTTTCCGTGCTGTTATCTGGTTGTCTAGCCTGCCGTCGTTGAGTGTCCCAAGGCATCCACCGGTCACACCATCTTGAAGGAGCCAAGCCTGCCACCTTGCACCACAAAACAAGGCCCTTTTCGGAGTCCCATATTTAACTTCTTTTCGTGCCTTAATTGTTTTCCTTCTATTTTTTTTTTTTTTGTGTGTGTGGCTCTTTTTTGGGTTTTTTTTTTTTTTTACTTGTTTTCCCCAATTTTTAAAACAAGTTTTCTTCTTGTCAAATGCCTGTCTTGTTTTTAATCTGACTGCTAACTGTTGTAGGAGCGGCTGGTCGAACGATTGGAACGCTGGGTTCTCAAGCCGGAGACCTGGATTCGAATCCTCGGTAAGGCTAGGGATTTTTTTCTGTGGCTGAGAAATAAAATCCTTACATGCACAGTCGTGGCGACAGCATTAGCCGTAAATCCTCAGACTCAAAGAACCCCTGCCTATACCACAAAAATGGTAAAATAAAGGCAGATATTGGCTCATTGTTGGCACCACTCTCTCGAGACCATGATTAACTTTTTCTGCTTTTTCACAGCTCACTAGGTCTCACAGGGTACTGACCTCCTCTAGCCTGCTATGCAACAGTTTACCCCAGATGGTGCAAAACCAGCCATTATGTATATCTGTTCATTTCCCAACACACATAAAAGACAGGGAAAAGTTAACGACTGAGATGATTCCTGCCATTCTGCACGGCGCATGTCGGTCTCTGACTTTCCCGGCATGCTTTGTGAATCTCCGCATGTTGTACGCAGTAGAAAGTTGAAATAGAGCATCTTCAAAATATGAGCCCATTGTTAAGTACAGCTTTCGGGGTTTTTTTTTTTTTTTTTTCTGTTATCTTTTTGAATAGCAAACGACTTGTTGTTGTTGGCACCTTTCCCTCATTCCAGACGATAGTGTTATACTGTGCTATGAGGAGGTATAAGACTCACAGCCCATGGCATTGGTGGCTGTGACTAGCAAGACCCACCTGCGTTAAGAAACATCTTTCACACTTAGAGCATCAGATTGCTGGAACGCTGTTGTTAGCACACGTATTGAGTGTGCTTGTTCTCAAATTTTCAGCTCTCGTCCTTTCTGCAATCATTGTTTCCCTTCATTCTTTTTTCCATCACGGTCAACGGCGTTTTTTCCCAAGAATCTATTTCAGTACATGTATCATTTGTGTCCCGCTTGCCCACATCTTTATTTTGTGAAACAACTTGAGGAAGCTTTCAACCGCCTATGCACTCTGTATTTATTGAGCTGCCCAAAAAAACATTCATTTGGATTTCATCTTAGTCATTTGCATTCATTTGAATTATTTTTATCATTCTTGGAAAGTCTTACAGTAGGATGAAGTCATTGTTGTTCATTTAAAGATCCTCTTCATCGCACATCGGACATGACCATACGTGCTCCGATCTCCTTCTGAGTATGTCTCCAAGTGTTTTAGGCTAACAACTCCCATTATTTTCTGGTTGATGTAATGACGGGTGGCTACATTTTGGTTTTCCTGTCTCGCTGCCCCAATTGGTACACCCAATGTATGCAGTCCATTCAGTGAAAAATCGTTTTCTACGAAACTGAAACCCTCACAACGTTTAGTCTCTCGAATGGCATTGTCTATAGGTGTCCGATTCCTGATAGTCAGATGCACTGCCAGTCAGGGAGTCTCTTCTCTCATTGCCTTTCACACCAGCATACCCTGGGACAAAAATTAGAGTTATCTTGTGAAAAGCTGCGTGCTGGGTTAGATGAAGCCACTGTTCCCGTATATAGTATAGTTAGTTGCGTATCCTTTACAGGACGTTGCAGAACCAACCCCAACAGCCCCTATCTGTTGTGTGGTTTCTCTAGGCAAATTTACGTCCAGTAGTTTGCCATTGCTTTCTGGAGTTCCCCTATATGCCCCGCCTTAATGTTCTGTAGCATGCTCACTGAGACACAACCAGTTTTCTTTCAACATTTAACCATTTCAAGTTTCTTATGCTTAACGTTCAGGTTTGTTTATCTTTTACACATGTGCACACAAATTTGAAAAACAAAAACAAAAACCACTCAGGGGAGATAATGTGAACTGCAGATACCTGGTGGAAGTAAGCAGGTGGAGGGTTGCAAATGCGCATGCGTCATACCGGAGGGTCCCTCACCTGTAATATGATCATCTGGGAAATAGAAATTTGTTATATAAAAGTAAAGTTTCAGTAGCAAAGATCGGCTTAATATGAACTGTTGATGATAACAATGACAACTAGGATGTCATTGCATATATCTTGTCAAATAAGTTTGTAATGTTACTGTGCCAGAAAGTAGCAGGCCGTTATCCCAGCGCATATTTTGACAAGGAATCTGTTGTTGCGATATTTGTTTTATTTGACGTTAATTTCTCACGTGTTTATCCAAACAATATCCAGCGATGTCGATAGTGATGGTGGTGGTGGTGATACTGCTTAATGTGATGATAGTGGTGGTGGTGGTGCTTAATGTGATGATAGTGGTGGTGTTGCTGCTTAATGTGATGATAGTGGTGGTGATACTGCTTAATGTGATGATAGTGGTGGTGGTGGTGATGCTGCTACTGCTGCTGCTGATGATGATGATGATGGTGATGATGATGATGGTAGTGGTGATGATGGTGGTGATGATGGTGGTGATGATGGTGTGGTGATGATGGTGGTGATGATGGTGGTGATGATGGTGGTGATGATGGTGGTGATGATGGTGGTGATGATGGTGGTGATGATGGTGGTGATGATGGTGTGGTGGTGATGATGATGTTGATGATGATGGTGATGATGATGGTAGTGGTGATGATGGTGGTGGTGATACTGCTTAATGTGATGATAGTAGTGGTGGTGGTGGTGATGCTGCTGCTGATGATGATGATGGTGGTGGTGGTGGTGGTGATGCTGCTGCTGCTGCTCATGATGATAATGATGATGATGACGATGATGGTGGTGGTGATGCTGCTTATTATGATGGTGGTGGTGGTGATGCTGCTGCTGCCGATATTGATGATGGTGATGATCATGAGGATGATGATGGTGGTGGTGGTGGTGATGCTGCTATCGAAGAGGATGATGACGATGATGATGATGACGTTGATGATGATGACTGTGGTGGTGTTTATAGAATCAGTGGTGTATCTGATGTAATGATTAGGTATCTGATAGAATCGATTGCGTCTTCTATAGTGTGTATAAAGTATCTAATATTATTATTGTACTGTTTCTTTTGCTTCAAAGATGAAGGTACATCTGGATTATTTGTGATTCCGTTGTGAATGTTGTTGGAATGATGTTGCTGTGTTCGATAAAGTGTGCTGTTATGTTTGTTGTGGTTGTGTCATTATATGTTGTTGTATATCTTGACTATTGTCTCTTTTGTTTTTCTTTGGAAAGGTATTAATGACTAAGAAAGTTTAAACAAATGGAATCTTATAGCTTGAATTTGGGTGTGCGCGTGCGCGTGTGTGTGTGTAAACACGAATGGTTGCAGTATTCATTTATGAACATATTTAAATAAATGACAGCCTCTCTGACTGATTAGTTGTTCTTGCTGGCTAATATTTCTTCAGCAATAAGCTGCATTTCTAGTAGGAGAACTGTAAGTGTTGGAGCAAATGCCCGCTGTCCTATGTATTTATTTTGCCTGTGCCAGCTTCTATATTTTACCGGGACTGATCGGATTTTCACTAGTTTTCAGATAAGACAGCGAATGGCAGTGTGTGTGACTTCCACTGGCGCAGAAATGGAGCGATCATTTGGTAACCGGTTTGCCTTAAAGTTGGAACATCGACTAATAAACTGACTGACAACTGACTGACTGATCCACTGACTGACTGATCCACTAACTGTCTAATACACGGATTTTTACACTTTCCATGCATTTATATACTTGCTGGCTGAAGTGCTCTGACAACGTTTACACTAAGGTGTTCGCATATAGCTCACCATAATCATCTTTTGCTTTGGCATCAGCTGTGTATTCTCTTGCCAGGTGCCTGTTGCATGACATGTTTACTACTTTTGACGTGCCTGTCAAATTGAATGTTTCAAGCCATTTATACTTTCCCTTTTACTTTTTGGTGTAATTAGTTAATTAACTGACGCTTCCTGTGAAATACAGTCAGCGAAGACTATCGCTTAAACTGAAAGTTGTTAGCAACGACAGGGACTTTTGTGGTGTAAATTATTGTAGGTTTGACTGTTTTCACAATGTTTGCCGCTAAGAAATTTAGAACATCTGATGGAATATGGCACTTTAATTTTAAAAAGAAGTGCTTTTAAGTCGCATAGACCCTTCTTCTGCCTTTCTAGTTGTATGTTGTATATGTTATATAGACCCTTCTTCTGCCTTTCTAGTTGTATGTTGTATATGTTATATAGACCCTTCTTCTGCCTTTCTAGTTGTGTGTTGTATATGTTGTATAGACCCTTCTTCTGCCTTTCTAGTTGTATGTTGTATATGTTGATAGACCCTTCTTCTGCCTTTCTAGTTGTATGTTGTATATGTTGTATAGACCCTTCTTCTGTCTTTCTAGTTGTATGTTGTATATGTTGATAGACCCTTCTTCTGCCTTTCTAGTTGTATGCTGTATATGTTGTATAGACCCTTCTTCTGTCTTTCTAGTTGTATGTTGTATATGTTGATAGACCCTTCTTCTGCCTTTCTAGTTGTATGTTGTATATGTTGTATAGACCCTTCTTCTGCCTTTTTAGTTGTATGTTGTATATGTTGTATAGACCCTTCTTCTGCCTTTCTAGTTATATGTTGTATAGACCATTCTTCTGCCTTTCTAGTTGTATGTTGTATAGAACCTTTATCTGCCTTTCTAGTTGTATGTTGTATAGACCCAGCTTTAACATGTGGCTGTGACTGCTTGACAGTTTTTCTTCTTCTTCTTCTTCTTCTTCTTCTTCTTCTTCTTCTTCTTCTTCTTCTTCTTCTTTCTTCTTCTTCTTCTTCTTCTTCTTCTTCTTCTTCTTCTTCTTCTTCTTCTTCTTCTTCTTCTTCTTCTTCTTCTTTACCTGTGGATTATCCCTGTTTGGGGTAGGATATTAAGAAAGCAACAATTTTTTTAAACGTGCGTTTAAGTATATTACAAGAAAATCCCAATAGGGCAAATACACAAATGGTTGAGGCCGCTGCAGATCGTGAAGCCCTAAGCTGTTGCTTATTTAGCTAATATATAAATCCAGCACAGCGGCAGATACTGTACAAAGAACATTGACATACTCTGATTGACGCTGTGTCATTAAAATAGTGGGTTTACTATGTCCTTAGTATAGCGGTTGATCATCTTCATTGAGTTGAATTCATTCAAGAACCGACATCACGGCACTCTAGGCATTTTCATAAGCGCTCCGGCCCTATCTTCAGCAGCCAGCTAAGAGTTCCAATACTAATGGTGCCAGTAGTATTCTAATTAAACTTCTGTCTTGCCTTTCCTCTGAGCCTCGAGCATCTGCCAGAACCTCTCGTCAACCCCTCCCCCCCCCCTTTTTTTCCCCTGCATCAATCTCATCAGACTGTGTTGATCCATCTTCTCCTCCGAACTGCACACGCTCTCCCACAAGGCACTAACCACGTTTGCCTTATCATGCATCAGTATTCCACCAAGTTGTTGCAGAGTCAGCCAGTCTGTCCGCCTGTTCATTTCCCAACACACCGGCGTTTCCCGGTAAAAAAATCCAGGCAATATTCCTCACTTTATCAAGTTTTGCTTTTAAAGTAAATATCTTCCTAAATCTTTCTTACACTTCTATATGTATATTTTAGTTTTAAAAAGGACCTTTTTCCAAGGCTACATGCGTATTGGGTATATAAGGCTAGACCTAGATTTTATAGACCAAACGGTACTTCGACCGCTTTTACATCCCAGGGCTGTACCTGTTACCCACTCAAGGCTAGGTCGACCTGGGAGTCAAGGTCTTTTTTTTTAAAGTGTCTGGCCACCCCTGTCAGGACCCGGACCCACGACTGTCCAATCCGCAGGCGAGCGTCTAGCCGATAGACCACGGCGGATCCAATGTAGATTTTAATTCTAGTACTAAATTGATTGATTTTGCAGCCCAGATCTCGGGAGTTGTCTGTTTAAATGTTTTCCTCCACTGTAGTCAATTTGCAGGGATTTAGATATTCATCAGGTACTGGTTTCCTTTGAAGTACTGTACAGACAATGGTGAATAGTACAATACAGACACCTCCCCCTTCTCTCTCTCTCTCTCTCTCTCTCTCTCTCTCTCTCTCTCTCTCTCTCTCTCTCTCTCTCTCTCTCTCTCTCTCTCTCTCTCTCCCAGACAGTTTTCGCTTGACGTCTTACAGGTTTCTGACTGCGTGCATAAGATCAACTTTCAAAGCGGCATCAATTTGGCGCTGGAATTTGCATTAGGTTAAAATTAGACTTGTTCACATCATTTC
This sequence comes from Candidula unifasciata, assembly GCA_905116865.2. Lineage (NCBI taxonomy): Eukaryota > Metazoa > Mollusca > Gastropoda > Stylommatophora > Geomitridae > Candidula > Candidula unifasciata. The sequence goes on from CAJHNH020001183.1 coordinate 31,277, forward strand.
AAGGCAATGTGCCTTTGACAGGAATGAGTAAAAATGTCCGTTCTCGTCTATTTATACCTTATTGACGTCTGCGACTGAGGTGCGCGGTTACCTTGTGATGTTCCAACTGTCTGTTTATGGTGTTGATTGATCGCTGAGAGGGGAGATCGGAATTTTAGTGCTCAAACACACGCCCACAAGAACAAAGCAAAAAAAAAAAAAATAAAGTGAGGATGGAGGGAGGAACTGGGGGAGGAGGCAAAGGGGGTAAAGACACCACTTATCTCCCCCACTCCACCAACTCCCCCCCCCTCCCCGCACTCCTCACCCCGCCCCCAAAAAATCATATATAGTTTTCTTTTAGCTTTCTTTCTATCATTTATTACTACATTTCACATTATTTGAACTAAATTATTATATTTTTGCCAATCAGTGCATTGTTGCTGAATGGCCCAAAAAATGTCGATAATGTATTTAAAATACTTTGAAATGCATAAACAAATACTGCGAGTCTATACATAATTTGGGTTCGAGTTAGCGCCCCCTCTCCCCATCAAAAAATAGGGGTTCGGGTTCTTAGTATGCACATGGCTGTTCATTTATTATTCATGATTTGTTTATACACCAACTATCAATCAAATACTTTCGTCTGTTGCGTGTAGCTAGACCAAGCCATAAGGTCCTTCGGTTTTCGTAATTTGTTGCTGTGATTGTTGGCTTCGTTAATATAAATTTCTGTAACCTATGGATTTCAATGGGTTAAATGAATTATGTCCGCCATAGCGTGGATTTCAAGCTGTACGATAGGGCCAATAAGACCCTTTTTTTGGGGTGCGAGTGACCATGTATCTTAGTTTCTCAAAGGAGGCGCACACGCGGTCAGGTGAAGGTTCAATACAAATTTAACTGAGCTTAAAGTTGTCTAGTGTGTTCTTCTTTATACTTTTGGCGGAGTGCCGTTCACAATACTTTCTGTTACTTGATTAATTTATACACCAACTAATACGCTCGTCTGGTGCGTGCAGCGACCACCAGTCCTTCAGGAATTTGTGGATTTTGTTGGCTGGTGACCGGATCGCTTAACGCAGCGGTTCTCAACCGATGGGTCACGACCCCTTTGGGGTCGAACGATCTTTTCTCAGGGTCGCACAAGACCACTGAACAATACAAATTTACTGAGCTATAAAATAGCAAAGGAAATAGTTTTATTGTGGCGGGGTCACCACAACATGAGGAACTGTATTGAAGAGTCGTGGCATTAAAAAAGTTTGAGGTTTGAACAACGGATCAACATCATGGCACACGGGTAGTAACCCATAAGTACTCCGTTCTTTATTCTAGCTCAAGTCTAAGTCCGAAGAAGCTCTGCACATTGCACAGACTCTGTAGCACCGGCGAGGATCCTGAAATACTTTTGGCAAATTTTTAACTCCACATTTTTTTTGCCCGGGCAGCAGGCTACTCTTGTCGATTTCCAACTGCCAGGGGATTTTTACGAACGCAACAATGCACACGGGCGTCCGACCTCACTACCCAGAGACCAGGGGAAATTACTAGAAGTCCAAGTCCACGGGAAAAAAATCCCAGCCCTTACCGGGGATTGAACCCGGAACCTCTAGCACTAAAGGCAGGCACCATACCTCGAGCCACGCAGCCTTATTAGGAAGGTTGGGAGCCTCTGGTTTAGCGACTGAGCTGTTCGTGGAACAAAAGTTAATTTCACCGAGCTCATTGTTTTATTGAATGGGGAATTTAGGCATTGTTCTCTTCCTTCAGTCTTCTTCTTTTGTGTCCTACTATTTTTGCCGTAAAGCGTCACGCAGAGAACTTACTTGTTGTGTCCTGTCATTTTCAGTTTCCTGCACTGCTGCAAACCGTCCCCATGTGAGATGCTGTTTTTTTTTTTTTTTGAAGCTCCACCCTAGCTTCTGTCGGGGGCCCTGAATATAGCCATGACCTAGATATAGCCTAACGGCTGAAAGGGGTTTCTGGGATCTCTCCACGGGTGATTCTCATCCGCGTGGTGACACTTTGTGTCACCGGGTGTTTATCGCTTGTGTGATGTCCTGGTGGGGTACAACTGCCTACCTACTTCCTTGTCTTTTACTAGCCGAGTAGCGTGGGCTAATATCATATTGCCTTTCTGCAGTGTCTCTTTAACTACATTCACGCATCTCTTTCTTGGCCGGTCTTTAACAAATCACAATACTGCGTCCCAATGTCAGACCCTATGTTTTGTTGTTTTAAAGCCCCATCCGTGCTGTTGCCGGGGGCCCTAATATAACCCAACCTATTGGTTAAACTGGGTTTCTGGGACCTATCCCCGGGGGATCCTTATCCGAATAGTGGCACTTTGTGTCACCGGGTGTTTATCGCTTGGTGTGATGTCCTGGTGGGTTTAAAGGTCTGTCGGTCGGCCTCTTGCCGAGTAGTCTGCTGTTCTCATAAAGTATTTTCAAGCTGCAGGCTGATTTTGTTCCACTCTGACTAGATGGCCCAACCATTTGGTTCTTTGATTTTCTATGCGATAATGTACCAGTGCTGTGCCTACAATTTTTCTTTCTTGTTTCCTTTGGATATTCTCCCCATGTCATGCCGGTGTATTGAGAAATGAACAGGCAGATAGACTGGTCGGTTCTGCACCACTTGGTGGTGAGTTGATGTATGACAAGCTAGACGTTGTGATTGCCCTCTGGGAGCGAGTGAACAGTGCCGAGGCTCAAATAGATCTTTACGGTCTGAGGAGAATGGCACTGCGAGGAGATACCAGGGGATCTGGCCGACGCTCGACACTCGGGAGAAAGGCGAGACAGATGTACAATCAGACAGTTACTGGTGCCATCGGAATTGGAACTTTTCGTTTGCGGCTGAAGATGGGGACGGAGGGCTTATGGGGGTGTCCCGAGTGCTATGATGTCGATTCTCAATTCAACATTCAACATTCTTTCTTTTGAACTCTATGCTTGTCGATGAAGAGGTAGGGTGGGTACAGCAGTTATGATATATGCACCGATAAATAAACAAGACTATCAGTTGCAGCAGTCATTCTTACCCGCTCAGGACTACAGGTTACAATGGGTGGGTGTTGCCGTTACAGGTGTCATAATTATAACTTCTTCGGAGGTTGAACCTGGTATCTGGGCTTGCCCGGTTGGTCTGCCACCAGCACTGGTGTCAAACTTTCAGGTCCCATTGGTTTGCCACCAGTACTGAGATTGTTTTAGCCCTACGGTGACAAACCTTCAGGTCCCGTTGGTCCGCCAGTAGCACTGAGATTTTTCTAATCTTGCAGGTCATCTACTTCCAGTCAGTTTTGACACAGAAGATCTTCTAAGCAATAACATCAGACTTTCCAGCATCTTCTTTCTCGTTCTCCCTCTGCATCTTTCTCCATCCAGATTTCTCGCTATCACGATCTACTCCCGTTTTGTCCTTCTTATTACGTGACAAAGAATGCAGATTGTCACCTTCCGCTGTGGGCAATCAGTTCTCTTCTTGAGTCAGTTTCTCTCAAGACATTTTCAATACTCTTTTTATCTACCCATGATGTTCTCATTATTCGTCTATAAAACCACATCTTCGCAGCTTCTAAAGTATATTATATTTATCGTCCAACTGTCCATGATTTACTTCCGTATATCAGAATAGGATTTAATAATTCGTAAGACTATAAAGACACTTTTAAGAAATGTAAAGACAAGTGTAAGAGATCCGTGATATCAGTTACAAAAAACGCCTAGTAACGTCCTTTGTTTGTTTACTGTGATCGATTTTGTAAAGCTAACATAAACTATTTGTTGTTTCTCACTAACTTTTTCTCTTCCCTATAATTTTCTACTCCTTTTAAAAACTAGTCAAATTTAGAATGCAGTCCTTCTTGCGTTTCTCACTCATTAAATTATTGCTGCTGGAGATGGTGAGGGAGCGCTTATGGGGGTGTCCCGAGTGCTATGATGTTGATTCCTAATTCAACATTCAACATTCTTTCTTTAGAACTCAATGCAGACCAAGAGAAACGATGGTGGATGGCTCAAGACAGTGGCATGGAGGAATATCATCGGTGGAATTGATCCAGAACACCAAAAACCGAGATCTGTGGAGATGCATGAAAGCCTAAGCCAACTGGCAAAGCACTTGATGATGATGGCGATGATTTTTATGAGTTCTTCAGTTCAACAGTTTTAAAAGTGTGGGATCTTCAGAGCTTAGCTAACCGGGAAGGTAAGAGAGCAGATAACTCTGGGAGCTTCCTTAGATGGAGGGTAGCTGTTCTGTGGGAGGTTCATGGACAGAGGGAAAAGAGAAAAGAAGGATGCACAAAGGGAAGATGGGGTACTTTATGTGTAATTCATCACAAACAAAAAAAATCCACGAGTTTCCGGGAAAGTCCAATATTCTAGGGGTGTAATGGGTTGGGGTTGAAATTAGGGTTTTGGTTAGTCGGTATCTCTGAGGCGACGGGGGCTGACAAAGATCCTAACCCAACCCTTAACATCCCTAGAATAATTGATTTTTGCGGGAACTCTGGGATTTCCTTTGTTTGTGGTGAATTAAAAATATAGTAAAGAAGACTGGAATAAAAGATGGGCAAGGGGAAAACGATTGGCAGAGTAAATAAAAGAATGAAATATGTGCTAAGGGAAGACCGGAATGAAAGATGGACTCTATGATGAAGGTGACGATAGGCGGACAAAGGGGAGCAAGGAATGAAAGGATGGAGAAGGGGACAACAGAAATAAAGGAAGACCTGCAAGGAAAAGCTGCTAGAAGATTTACAGGGAAAGAAATAGAATCAAGAGTTTTAAAAACAAAAGGAATGAAAGAATGACAGGTGGTCGAAGGGAAGAAAGGAGTAAAGGGTGGACAAAGGGGAGACATTGAATGCAAGAGGGGCAGAGGCAAGAAAATGATATATTGATGGATGGAAGAGTATCCACTCGAAGTGGTGAAACTGTTTTCCTCGTATTATAAAAGTCATGGGTTCGATTTCTGACATACTTGTTAAGAAGTCAACTAAACAACCCCTCCCCCCCCCCCCCTAACTTTACAAATGGCTAGTTAGTACGATCACCGACAGCAAAGGAACTAAACCGACCCGATGTTAAAGTACAAGAGCAAATAACTGTTGCCTCTGTATATCGCAGGCAGTGCTGACACGAAGCACATTGCCACCTGCATGAGAAACCCGGAGACCAATACAGCAGCCAGCAGATGGCCAGCCTGTTACCCATTGACTCATTAACATTTGGTTAACATAAAATACCTCCAGGCAAGTCATTCATTCCACATTAGCACCGCGAAAAAATGTATGAACAATGTTGAATGGAGTAAGCATACCTGTTACTATTTTCCTGTGGGATGCAATTTTTCGTTATTTTGAAGTCCCACCCTGGCTGTTACCGGGGGCCCTAATATAACCTAACGGTTGAATGGGGTTTCTGGCACCTCTGCACGGGTGATCCTCATCTTTGTGTCACATGTTGTTTATCGCTCTGTGTGATGATCTGGTGGGGAAAACTTACTTCCAGTTGTAAGCACTTGTTTAAGCATTTCGCATGATCTCAAATGTATTATTCTATGTACTTGCGATTTAGAAAATAATAATAATAAAAATAATAATTACTATTACTACTATTATTATTAGCCTTAAACGTTGAAGCCCCACCCCCCCCGCCCCCAGCCCCTCCACCCCAGCCTGAAAGAAATATCAGAGACCACCCATACCCCCTACCCCCCCTCCCCCACCCCACCATCCCATGTTTTCACTGTTTCGGCAACATGCGCTTAGCATGCCCCTAGTGGTGCAGTCGAACCAGCGCCTACTATTTTCTTTTAACACCCGCACTCGCTTCCGTGTTCCGTGTTTCTTAACATCTGCTTTCCTTTTTCCCCCTCGTTACCTCATTGACGTAGTGGTTCTACGGGAGAGAAAAGTGCGGGGGTGGGGGAGGGAAGGGGGGGGGGTCTACGTTCTATTTCTAATGGTTTACTTAATATTAATTTGGAATTTAGTATAAAAGTCAGACTCAGGCTCCGCCCACTGAACTTTGCTTAACGTTACAGGGGTGTCCCGGTGTACTGTTTACTCGAAAAGTTTTCTGCGTTGTTTTCCATTTACGTTTTCATTCCGAGAAAGAGAATGCATGGAACGTAGGCTGCTGCACTCTCGTAGGGGCAGAGGGGTTGGGTGGGGGAATTGTATTAGGGCCAGTTCTGCATGTTTAGGGACCGTTTAAAGCGCTGACATCCTGGAATATGCAACACGCGATATCACCGGCCGGTGAAGAGAACGCAGCAAGATTTCGAACAAAGGAGTACACCGGGACACCCCTGCAATCTTCAGCAAAGTTTACGAACCTAACGAAGTGTGAATGAAAAGTGACCTAGTGCGTAAATAGGCGGAGCCTGGATCGGAAACGTGAGTTGTACCAATATTTCTAAGCTAAACCTTTAGCTAAACAAAACTTACTGAAGGCAATAAAAATATGATGATCATGATAAAAATTAGAGAAATAATCATGAACATCTTGTTAACAACTATGCCACAACATTGTGCTGCTTTTGCGTTAGCGTGTGTTAAAATTAAAGAACTTTTAACACGCTATTAATACATAAACCAAAGTGCCGCTGGTCGAACGAATAAGAAAACCGTGCCTCTCATGCGGAAGACCAGGGTTCGAATCCTGGCTAAGGTTGAGGATTTCAATTTCTTCTATGGGGACAAGAATAAATTTCCAGCCTGCATAGTCCCCCACACAGGGATAATTACTTTAAATAATAATAATAATAATAATAATAATAATAATAATAATAATAATAATAATAATAATAATAATAATAATAATAATAATGTCCTGAAATGCATGTATGTGAAATAATATTAAATGTATAAACAAATACTAAAAATAACTACTTTGTATGTATGTTTTCGAGGACCACTTAGAAACCTGAAAATTGTCGAGAGCGCAGAGGGAGGGAAGAGAAGAAGGGTGACCAGGGTTCGAATTCTGGCTAGGGTTGGGGATTTTTTTTTTCATGTGGGGGCAAAAATAAATTTACAGCGCTGGCATTGAGGCCTGAAATTCTCAGGCTTAAAGACTCCCACGGCCCCTCTACCCCCCTCCCCTCGACTACAAGGTAAGATTTGTAATCACAGTTATTAATGGCAAAATACATCAGCCAAATGGTTACTGCTGCATGTTCCTAATAGTTCTTTTTAATTTCTTGGTGTTTAACATATCTTCTAGTTGTTTTCACGGTCTTTCTCAGACATCTCGTTACGCAGTTAGTCATTTTTTTCATTCGTGTTCTTAAGTCAGTGTCCAATTCTGACACTGATAGCACGCGTTTGGTATAAAGATTGCATTTAGAATTTGTCTTTTTGTCTCTTTTGGGATGGCCGGATGTTTCAGAACTGGGGTCATTTCCCGGTGACATTGTTGTGATTGAGTGGCGTGAGTGACATGATGCCTAGCAAAGCGCCGTCTGCTCAGGGAGGATGAATAACACACACTGGTACATCAGTCAATGCAGAAAGGACTACATATGTTGTCAGTGACCCCAGTGTCTCTCTCCACAGTTAATATTTATACAACTAACAAAGAGCTCAAATATCAGAGCAATGGATTAAACAGTCAAAATATCCCCTGTCAGAATCTGTCAGTGTATGTAGGTCAGGGGGCAGGAACATGAGCACTAAGGCCCGATGAGTTCACATTTTTATGTGTTGGCTTATCCATTGATATTATTTCAAATTAACGTGTATATTTATTCGCCATTTATCACATTATACACAGACACTAAGCTTTGTTTAATTACTTTATAATAATAATAATAATAATAATAATAATAATAATAATAATAATAATAATAATGTCCCGAAATGCATGTATGTGAAAAAATATTAAATGTATAAACAAATACTAACAATAATAACTTCTATATATGTACGGGTATGAGGATCGCTTAGAAACCTGAAAATTGTCGAAAGCACATGGGGAGGGGAGAGAAGGAGGGGAAAGGAGGGGGAGGAGGAGGGGGGAGTTAAAAGTTAGTTGCCTATCCTTTACAGGACGTTGTATAACCAAACCCAGTTTTGTTGTTGTTGTTGTTGTTGCTGTTGTGGTTTTTCTTGGCAAATTTTACCTTAAGTAGTTAATCATTGCTTACTTAACAGTCGGCACTCGATACCATTGTCGAAACTAACACAAGGCGAAAAATCGAATGCAGCCAGAATCGATCCCGGTTCTCCAGCATTACGAAGCGCGTTCACAACCTCTAAGCCACAGACGCTGACCACGGCGCCAGGAAGGGTTGGCGATGTCTGAGCTACTTACATTTTGTGTGGGTCGGGGACGGGAGGAGGGAGGGGGGGGGGGGTTCACGAGTCCTGAACACCACCCCTCTACGCCACCAGATTTCCGGCGCTCCAGGAATACCTCAGGTGTTTTCCTACAAACGATTTGAAGCTGTTTAACAGAATTAACTTGCTTTCCCTACAAACACTCAACTCACTCAACAAAGACTCATACTGCGCACCTGCAGCGAATCAAGGCTAAAATGCCCTGGCTCTGGGCACAAAAGCAATTAGGAAGCTCGGTGAATGACAATTCACAAAACAAGATGCGAAAATCGTTTCAACAAAAATCTTTTTAAACGAAGAAAGTAATTTAAATATTTTACTACATAAACAAATGACCCTGTAATAAATTGTATCCTGAACACCGATTCGTTAAGGAACAATAACAACGTATGTTCAGTTATTTATATTGGTATCAGGTTAACAGTAGTTATCCCCCTATTTGTATTTGTGCTTACTTTAAATAATAAATTAACCATTCATGCCTAAGTACTGTACTCACCCTTGTAACCTTGATCAAGAAGCAGCTAGCTGTCCTGGAGTGTCGACCTGTCTTCTCATTCCCTCAGTTGTGCCCCGATATCTTTTCCGTACTCCGTATAGCTTCTAGAGGCAAATACACGTTCAAATTTCCGCAGAGCAGCTTGGCATTCGTGCTCAGTTCTTGCATGACGCTCCTCTCCCCAGCACATTCAGGCTAATTTTAGGTCTACCGTAAACAACAAGTGAAGCTGTGTGGTTGCAGGTGAGCAGTAGACAGTATGCCGTGGCCAGGTTTCCCCCTCTATTCTGACGAAAATCGGCACAAGACTGCTGACATTTTTCCAGGTCGTGCACAAATGATAGGCAGGGAACTTGCTCTTGGCTCTCTAACAGTAGTTCACATTTAAGTTTGCCTGTGGAAAAATTCCAACGTTCCCTAGGTTTGATATTCTGGTAATCTGGTAATCTGGTAATCCTAGTTTCAGCATCATAGCAAACGGGTCACCCCATTGTTGCTCCGCTCCTGTGCCAACGAAAAACACTCGTAGCTCACAGTGTCACACCATGCACTCAACTCAGAAGCTGGGTTTGATATTCGGAGTGGGTAGGCGGTTTAGACCAGGGCTTTTTCCAGAATAAAAGGTGCCGGTATTCATCTCAAAGTGTCTAAACAAGGAACGGGTTTTCACCAAAAAAACTATCTATTGGAGGAAAGCTGAACAGAATTATGCCTGCAAATGGTTTCGATACTGCATACCGCTGTTTACCGCCGAAAAATGAACCCTGGTTTAGACGCTTTTGGTTCGCCACCTAAAATCCCTAAAGCCAACATTGGGTGCACTGAAGCCAGCCTCCAATGGGGAGATGACACAATGTTTCGAGCTGTTCTGTGGCTAAGAAATTGGTGAATGCGTTTCATAATTTCTTGATCTCTGAGTACTAGGACAGTTTAGTTATTTATTATTATTGTTATTATTTTTTATATTAGAAGAAGAAGAAGAAGAAGAAGAAGAAGAAGAAGAAGAAGAAGAAGAAGAAGAAGAAGAAGAAGAAACCAGACCTCCCTCTCCCCCTCCCCCCTCCCCCCCCCCAAACCTCCCCTTTCTCGGTAAATTTTACTGCATCAGGTGCTAGCAATATCCTCAAAGCCAAAAGTAGATACACAGTAGCGAACCTTCAGCTGGAGATGACACATATTTTTTTTTTAAAGTGTGATAATTAATGATTTAACATTCGAGAAAGAGGGTTAACTTTGGAAGTCGAGAGTTTGGTTTACATTTGGAAGTCAAAAAAGAGGGTTAACTTTGCAAGTCGAGAAACTGGGTTAACTTTAGAAGTAACTTTGGAAGTCAAAAGAGATGGTTAACTTCGGAGGTCGAAAAAGAAGGTTAACTTTGGAAGTCGAGAAAAAACATTAATCTTGAAAGTCGAGAAGAAGGGGTAACTTTGAAAGCTGGGAAAGGGGCTTAACTTTGGAAGTCTGTACGGGAGTTAACATAAAAATGGGAACTTAGCATTAACTTTACGAACCGGTAGAGATTGTTAACAATAAAAGTCGACAGAGCGCTAACTTTTAAAGACAGCAGATCGAATTACTTATCGGATGGAGTGCAGTGGGTAAGCTGCGAAAATCGACAGAGAAAGTTAACTTTTGCTGTGAGGCCTGTGCATGTGTGTGATCTGTGTGGGACACATAGAGCCGTGTTTGTGTGTGCGTTGTTTGTGAGGTGGATGCTATCTATGAGGTTTGTGTCTATGTGTTATCTGCGATGCGTGTGTATGTTCGTATATGTGTGAGGGGCATAAATTAGGTTTGTGTGCAAAATTCCTCAGAAACTTGGTTGTCGTACACCGGTATAGTTTCCCGGGGCGAATGTTTCCGTCGATTCATGTTGTGTAACACGTAAAATGTTTTTTTTTTTTTTTTAGTTACATGAAATGTTTCCTTAGTTACATGTTATTTAGCCATGAAATGTTTCCTTAGTTACATGTTATTCAGCTCATTAAATGTTTTCTTAGTTACATTTTATTTAGCCATGAAATGGTTCCTTAGTTACATGTTATTTAGCCCATGAAATGTTCCTTGGTTACATGTTATTTAACCCTTGAAAAGTTTCCTTAATTACACGTTATTTAGCCCATGAAATGTTTCTTTAGTTACACGTTAATAAAAGGTCGCGGCATTAGGAAGGCTGAGAACCACTGCTCTAGCGGATTTTCCCAATAAAAGTTATTTTTGTTACACACACACACACACACACACACACACACACACACACACACACACACACAAACACACACATACACACACAGACACACACACAGACACACACAGATCCACTCTTTGTTCTTTTTATTAGTATGATTGTTCAACTATATATCTAACTGTTCCGTTGTTCAACTGTTTAACTAACTATTCGACTGTGTGTCTAATTATTTGTTTAACTGTATGTCTAACTGTTAAAATATACGTCTAACTGTTGGTTCTGTTATCTAAATGGTAGGTCAACCATATAAATGTTTGTTAATTATAATCTGTATGTGTCAGAGTCATATGGAATTTAAATAAAAACACAGACTGCTACTAGACCTCTGATACAACATACCCAAGCAAAGATATACAACCACTTTGGAAGTTGGCTTAAGAGTCACAAGGGGAGGCCTCGCAGCCCTGCCTCATCTACCCAGCCCTCGATAGAGCCGTGAGGTAACCTCAAACCACCTCTGGCTAAAAGTGCCAAATAGGGAGGCATTCACCTCTCGTTAGGGAGGCTTAAATGGTTTTTTTTTTTTCCTTATTCAAAGTCATAGAGCCACGGATCTTTAGATTGTTTTAGGAACCAATAGCAAAGCTGTATAAGGAATATGCACCCCCTCCCCCCCCCCTTTTTTTTCCGAAAAAGAATTACTGATTTTAAACTTATATACAACTTGTATCTCCGGCACTCTCTGTTTCTCGCCTTGGTTGTAAACTCTCATATGGGAAGAGACATTGACAGAACTGAACTGTCAATGTTGAACTTTAATGTGGGAAGAGACATTGACAGAACTGAAAATGACTGAAAATGTTGAACTCTCATGTGGGAAGAGACATTGACATAGCTGAACCGTCAATGTTGTGCGAACTACGCTAGCGGATACCCAAGAATCTATGACGCTAACACGTGTACATGATCTCAAACTGAAGCCTGGTGAAGCACATCAGTGCCGCCTTCTAGGTCAAGAGTGACGACATTGTAGCCAACTGCTCATGGAACAATCACTAGAGATACCTAATCAAGTTTCAGTCCGGTCCATAATTCGGATTACTATGTAACCGTCGGGGTCCCAATATAACCGATACACCGTTGAACGGGACTTGTATATGAGGGAATCTCATTCTTAAGGTGGTTATCCTACAGACTGCAATACTAAAACCCACCAACAATAGACCACAAGTTACTTCCTAACCGTTTTGTCCCACTTTGGTTGTTGCCGTGGGGCCCTAATTTAACCTAACAGTTTAACGGGTTTTCTATAACCTCTCCACGGGTGATCCTCATCCAAATGGTGGCACTTTGTGTCACCGGATGTTTATCGATCAGTGTGATGTCCTGATGGGATAGAAAGTCAGTCAAAAATCAGTCAGTCAGTGTTTTGTGGTGCCCCAATATAACTGTGTCAGATGGTTACGGTTGATGGGATTTTCGAGATTTGTATCTGTTTGATTCTCATCCCTGGGGTGTTAATCCTATAGACTGCTATTTTATTGAGGGGAGGGGGGCTTTGAAAATGCAGTACTGGAAGGGACAAACTGCTTGCCCACTTATCAGTAGAGTGAGATATCTTAGGGTGGTTGCTACATCGGAGGACTGAGCACGCATGGAAATGCCCTGAGTGAAGTGATACCGACTGTGGTAAAATAATGTACACTTTCTGGGACGGATATTCGACTATCTCTTGATATCTTTCTTCGTGAGTTTTTGTTTGGCAGAAGAAAGTAATCGACAACAGTTAGTCAATTATAGTCGAGCCGCCTCAACAGTTTGACGTTAGAAGTTTTGACTTAATTTTGTCCTTGTAATTAACAAGCAGACAAAAATTAGTGGCTCTATATATCAACGTATAATGTTTTCTGTTCAGCAGACGTCACGAACTGTCTTATGTTCAACAGATTGTTACTCCGAGAGGACCTACCTGTCATAGGCGCTGTCTTGAGCCAGCCCTGTTAAAAACAATTTTAGAGGGCGGAGGGGAACAGCTCAGTCTAAGTCCATGTATGAGTTTTCTTCAAGAGTATTCGTTTATACTTTCATATTACTTCAAGGATATTATTATATGTGCCATTCAGTCAGTCTGTAGCATGCCCTTTGCAGAACCTTTCTCCTATAACAACCCTCTGGAAAACTTCTCCATGACAAGGAAGATGACCCTTGTTTGATACACCCATCCCGAGATAATCCGCCACATCCTGCACTCATCTTCTTTTTGGCCTTCCTCTTCCTCCATTCCCAGGCATATACTCCTCCATTACTGTTCTCTGTAAAATTTTGTGACGTTTCAAGTGACCAAAATATTTCAGTTTTCGTCTTCAGTAGTATAGCCAACCTTCTTCTTCATTCAGTTCTCGAAGTAAAGATGCATTTGTTCTTTTCTTTACCCATGAAATTCTTAGGACCCATCTATAACATTTGTATTCAAAGACATTTATGCGCTAATGGCTTTGCCATTCAGTGTATTAACAATAGAGATCATTTTTATGGTGAATGATATGCAAATATAATGATATACAGGAAGTAATATAAAGTGTGTAAACTGATACTTTAACTCTTAGAGTCCCAAGGAACGCATCATACGTTCATAGGTTACTGCCTAGAAGCCCAATGAACGCATGATCCGCTGATTTTATGTCTCTTTTGACTACCTCTTGGGCCTGTGATGCTAAACCCTCTGGGACTAAAGAGTTAAGAGATAATTTCTATATGCAGCTGTAAATCCCCTTACACAATTCTTGGGTGGAAGGGACTGAAGAACCTGAGCTCAACCACCCCCTCCCCCTTCCTTCCCCCAGGTATTTGCCTAGAAAATATGTAAGGTGTTGAGACGACCTTATTTTTCCATATTTATTGGAAGGGGGGGGGGGGGGGTCCTAAAAGCACCAGTCCCCACCTACCCAATGTTTTGTGTGTGTGTGTAGGTAGTGATGATGGCGTGGTTGGGTTAGGGGACCTCAGTTCCCCCAGCCCCCCACCAATTGTTTTTTCTTTGGAGGGGGGGGGGGAGTACCTTTCAGTTATTTTCTTTGGGATGACATGCCTGCTACCTATATCAACAGCTAATAGTGATGTCTAGATTAGTGATTCCCAAACTGTAAGCCGCGGGGAGCCGCGACCTCTTCACAGGAGTGCTGCAAAATATTGTAAAAGCTTCATAATTAATTAAACCAAGACACGAATAGTCAGATTTTTTACTTAGGTTAGGGCGCCGTGGACAAATTTTAATTGAAAAAAGGCGCCGCGACCAAGAAATGTTTGGGAAACACGGGTCTAGATGATTGTCCTATCACGGTATAATTTGTGGAACAGAAGATAACAACAACCACTGATAATGGTCCTCAGAGTAGTGACCATTACTGAATTTGTTAAATAAAAGATTCTAATCTTGATAAAACATTGTCTTCTAAGAGTAATAATAAATAATTGGTTGAGTATAATTATAATCTTCCAACACCCTCTATAATTTAGCTTGGTTATATTTAGCTTGGTTATATCCCAGTCTAAGAAGTGGAGTTGTGCACATATACAGGCAGTAATTAATTGTAGATAAAGATGGTGGACCTGATAAATATAATAAGGTATGAATTCAAAAGACAAAAGTAGTTTTCATAGCACCAGATCTGGGGAAGTCAAAGGAAATTAAAATTAATAATAAACTGACAATATTTAACTTTGATGTTAAATCAGTACTGATTGTGTGGGGCTGAAACATGGAGAACAATCAAAATAAAATCAGGAAGGGAAAACAAAAAGATACCAGCTTTGGGTAGGATACAGGTTAAGGAAACAAGATAACAGTATAATTAGAAGGGCTTTACATTGGAACCAACAGGGGCATAGAAATAAAGGCAGACACACAAAAAAAAACCTTGAAAAGGGAACTGGAGATGGAGGTTAAAAAGTTGGGGTCGGGGTAAACTGCATGTAAAGCAAAAGATAGGATAATGTGGTGTGAGTTGGTTGAGAGCCTATGCTCCATTGGGGATAAAGGGAGAAGATAAAGATGTACCTTCTATTTATCAAATTATTACTCTGAGAAGGTTTTTTCGGGGGGTCAACATCTGGCATTATATAATTCTATTAGGCAAATTAGTATTCTGAGTTGTCTTGTAGGTGGTGGAAAGACATTTTGCCATTAATGTTTGATTAAAACTGACGAATGCATTCCATTCATACACTGAGACAACTTGTTTCACGCTCATGTTGGAAAAACCTAGAGGTCATTAAGCAAAGTCTAGTGGTCAGTATGAGTTCAGGAGCCAGACCGCGGGTGTTTATCAGTCGGAGAATTCCGGAGGAGGGTCGAGCGCTGCTGGCAGCCACATGTGATGTGAACAGTTGGGAGTCGGACGAACCACCATCTCATAGTGAATATCTTCAAGCTGTGGCAGGGGTGGACGGTATCCTGTGTCTGCTCACGGATACGATTAATGGGGAACTACTGGACGCTGCAGGTAATATATGTCACTGTTTCATGAAATACATGTCATCATCACAGATCACTCTTCTCCAGTTCCCTTTTCCATTTTTTTTTTGTCTGCCTTTATTTCTATGCCCCTGTTGGTTCCAATATAAAGCTCTTCTAATTATACTGTTATAATGTTTTTTTAAGCTGTGTCCTACCTCCTGATTCTGTTTTGTTGTTCCCCATGTTTATATATATATATATATATATATATATATATATATATATATATATATATATATATATATATATATAATATATATATATATATATATATATATATATATATATATATATATATATATATATATATAAACATGGGGAACAACTAAAACAGAATATATATATAAAATAAAGGACCCTTTTCCACGCCTTTAGGCATATAGGGCTAGGCCTATATTTTAAAGACCAATCAGCACAAGATGGGTGATGTGGCAGCATCACGCCGGCCGCCTTTACTTCCCAGGACTGCACCTGTACCCACTCAAGGTTGGGTCGACCTGGGAGCCTAGTTCATTTTTGAAAAAAAGTCACTTTTCTTATCTCAAGGTGCCACTAAATGGCTTTGCATTTCTTATCTCTATGGCACAATTTATGGCTTCTTGTTTATAGGCCCTGGTTTTTGGCTTTACTTTTCTTATCTCCAGGCTCCAGTTTGAGGTTTTTTTAACTGTATTCATAAGTGTATAATTCAGTTCAGTTGTAATCACAAATATTATTTAACTACATTAATAAGTATTATTAAACTGAATTCATAAGTCTATTTTATTACTTAAAAGTTTTTTGTCTGACAGTACTCAAAAACCTATCATCTAATTATATTTATATGTGTATTATCAATCTATATTTTACAAGTGTATTGTCTGACAGAAGGCATAAATATATTATCTAACTGTATTTTAGAAATATATTGTCTGACAGTACTCATAAATGTATTATCAATTTATATTTCACAAGTGTTTTGTCTGACAGTACTCATAAATGTATTATCTAACTATATTTTATAGATGTATTTATTGTCTGAAAGTATTTATAAATGTTTAATCTAAATGTATATTATAAATGTATTGTCTGACAGTATTCATAATTGTATTAGCCACCTGAATTTATATGTATCATTTAACTATATTAAAAAAAATTATTTATTGTCTGTCAGTATTCATAAACTTGTTATCTAACTATATTTTATAAAGGTATCGTCTGAGAGTATTCATAAATGTGTTATCTAACTGTATTTCATAAGTGTATTTTTTGCCAGTATTCATAAATGTATTATCTAACTGTATTTATAAGTATATTATCTGTATTCACTGAATGTTCCTTGATATCTCACTTCTAGAACTCAAATGGAGAGTTATCTCTTGTCACTGAAAGCTGCTTAACCTCCTATCCCCAGGCCCCGGTCTGAAGGTCGTCTCCACCCTGAGTGTGGGATATGACCACATTGATGTGAAAGAATGTGCCAGACGTAATGTCAAGATTGGATACACACCAGGAATTCTAACGGCTGCTACAGCAGAACTGACAGTTGCACTGCTGCTGGCGACCTCCCGCAGACTCAAGGAGGGTAGGGTATTCCAAATTTCCTTGCTTCTCACCTGCTCACACCTTCTTCAAGTGAATGCACTCACTAAACCACTCTTATTCCACAGACCTACTTGCAATCAGTTATTCACTCACTCAAATATGCTCTCAGTCATTCTAACCACAATTTTCCCATCACCAAACCTGTTTCGGATTTCCTCCTGCTCCAAACCTCTTATCATAAATCATATGTATAACCATAATTTTGTCTGCTGCAAATCTTCTCTTATCATAAATCATATGTATAATCATAATTTTGTCTGCTCCAAACCTTCTCTTATCATAAATCATATGATATAAACATAATTCTTATCCTAAATCATATGTATAACCATAATTTTGTCTGCTCCAAACCTTCTCTTATCATAAATCATATGATATAAACATAATTCTTATCCTAAATCATATGTATAACCATAATTTTGTCTGCTCCAAACCTTCTCTTATCATAAATCATATGTATAACCATAATTTTGTCTGCTCCAAATCTTCTCTTATCATATATCATATGTATAACCATAATTTTGTCTGCTCCAAACCTTCTCTTATCATAAATCATATGATATAAACATAATTCTTATCCTAAATCATATTATAACCATAATTTTGTCTACTCCAAACCTTCTCTTATCATAAATCATATGATATAAACATAATTCTTATCCTAAATCATATGTAAAACCATAATTTTGTCTTCTCCAAACCTTCTCTTATCATAAATCATATGATATAAACATAATTCTTCTTGCCTTCAAACTTCCTGTTGTCATAATTCATGTTATACAACCATTATTCTGCCTGCGCCAGACCTTCTATTATAAATGAGATGAAACAATTGTTATTCTTCTTGCAGTAAACCTTTTTGTTACAGAATCATATGATACAACCCTAAATATTTATGTCTCCTGCCAGGTATTCGAGCTGTGGAAAATGGGGAATGGGGTTCCTGGAAACCTATGTGGCTGTGTGGGCCAGGTCTTGAGGGTGCAACTGTAGGAATTGTGGGATTTGGTCGTATTGGCGTCACTGTTGGCCGATGTCTGAAACCGTTTGGTGTGGCCAGTTTTCTTTACAGTGGAAGATCAGAAAAACCAGTGGAAGCCAAAGAACTTGGAGCCATGTTTGTCAGCTTTGACGAATTGCTAGCCAAATCTGACTTTGTAGTTGCCTGTTGTGCTCTCACAGATAAGACCAGAAACTTATTTAATGCCAGTGCTTTCAAGAAGATGAAGAACAGTGCCGTGTTTGTCAACACCAGCAGGGGAGGGATTGTCAATCAGAATGATTTAATCACGGCCCTGCAGTCTGGACAGATCGGGGCTGCCGGCCTGGATGTGACCACACCAGAGCCTCTGCCGACAGACAGCCCACTCCTGAAACTGGACAACTGTGTTGTTCTTCCTCACATTGCCAGTGCCACGCACAAGACAAGGGCAGCCATGGCAGTCCTGGCAGCCAACAATTTGCTGGCTGGGCTGAGGGGAGATAAACTTCCACATGAAATTCAGATCTAGTTTTGGGGGGGAATCAGTAGCCTAGGGATAGAACTATAGGTGACGAGGTTTGAACAACAAAGAAGATGAGAGCACGTTCATCCTTACTGAAGTCATGCTGCCCAAACTTGGTGACATCATCAAAAGCTGCTTCGTGCTGCAAGATCATTGCCATGGTGGTGAAGACGATTCTTCTTTGCTGTTAAAAGAGCACCATTGGCACAATGTTCTGTGGTTTTTGGGAGGGATCACAACATGGATGATTAAAGGATATTTATTCTTAGAGACGACATGCTGACAGAAATTAGTGACAGCATCAGATGCTGCTCCATACTGCAGGAGCATTGTACAAAAAAGTGATGATGGTTGTAAAGATGATTTTTCTTGGTTCTTAAAAGAACACCGTTGGCACATTGTTTTGTGATTTATGGCTAGTATGTGATACGTGCATACATGTTTTTTTTTTTGTTGTTTATCTGGCAAAGATCTAATTTTCATTTCCTTGTTTTTCTTCAGTGGAAAGTGTGATTGTAATATCTTGTAAGCCAGCAGATGTTCAGCATAGTGTCAAATAGGATTCTTTGTTTTAACGCTATTGACATTTCGATCGTCTAGTGCTAGACTTAGTATTTTATAGGCCAG
This sequence comes from Candidula unifasciata, assembly GCA_905116865.2. Taxonomy (NCBI): domain Eukaryota; kingdom Metazoa; phylum Mollusca; class Gastropoda; order Stylommatophora; family Geomitridae; genus Candidula; species Candidula unifasciata. The sequence goes on from CAJHNH020001183.1 coordinate 50,537, forward strand.
TTGGCACTCTGTGAATGATGTGGTCAGTATCTCGCCTTGTCTCAACATTTCTTGGTACCCATGTTGGACAGGGATGACCTGTGAGTCTAAGTAAATTATCAGAAAATCTGCCTCAGTGAGAATTTTAAGCTAAGCCCTGTGGTAGGGATGATGATATTTCAGAACATGTGAAATATGTGGTATTATCACAGAACATTTGAAGTGTGTGGTATTATCACAGAGCATGTGAAATGTGTAGTATTATCATAGAACATGTGAAATTTGTGGTGTTATCACAGAACATGTGAAATAGGTGATATTACAGAATATGTGAAATGCATGGTATTATCACATAACATGTAAAATGTGTGGTATTATCACAGAATTTGTTAAATGTATGGCATTATCACAGAATTTGTGAAGTGTGTGAATTTATCACAGAATATGTGAAGTGTGTGGTATTATCACAGAATATGTGAAGTGTGTGGTATTATCACAGAACATGTGAAATGCATGGTATTATCACAGAATATGTGAAATGTATGGTATTATCACATAATATGTGAATTGTATGATATTATCACAGACTATGTGAAATGTGTGGTATTATCACTGAATATGAGAAATGTGTGGTATTATCACAGAATTTGTAAAGTGTGTGGTATTATCATAGAACATGTTAAATGTGCATGTCATCACAGAACCTTGGAAATGAGTTTTATTTTCACAGAATATGTGAAACATCTATGCTATTATCCAGAACATGGGACATGTGTGGTATTATCACAGAACATAGGACATGTGTGGTATTATCACAGAACATGTGACATGTGTGGTATTATCACAGAACATGGGACATGTGTGGTATTATCACAGAACATGGGACATGTGTGGTATTATCACAGAACATGTGACATGTGTGGTATTATCACAGAACATGTGACATGTGTGGTATTATCACAGAACATGTGACATGTGTGGTATTATCACAGAACATGTAAAGTAGGTGGTATTATCACAGATCATGCCAAATGTGCACAGCATTATTACAGAACAGTGAAATATTCTTGAAATTATCACAGAACTTGTGAAATGTGCATGATTTATCACAGAACAATGTGAAATGTGCACGATTTATCACAGAACAATGTGAAATGTGCATGATTTATCACAGAACAATGTGAAATGTGCATGATTTATCACAGAACAGTGTGAAATGTGCATGATATCGTCACAAAACATGTGAGTTGTGTGTTAAATGTGTTAGAAAACAAATACTTAAGGAAATTGATGAACAATAAATGAGATGAAGCCAAGAAAGGCAAAAAAATCAGATACATGTGTGGGCAGCCGCTTCAGGTATAAGATAAAGAAGATAGTAATATAGTGTGCACATCATGAGAAGGAGCTGACTACATGAAATACAAATGGAATGAAGATATGAGGACAACCAAAGAGAAGCAGTCATCTGTCATCATCACTTCTCCTTATGCCTAGTGGCACATGAGGCTTTAGAGAGGACTTTCCATGCTTTCCTGCCCTGTGCAATCTTCAGTGCAGTTTTCCATGTCAGAGATGCAGCATTCAGTTCACTTTCCATCAATGTCTGTGAGCTTTGTGTTTAAGGGCACAAGAGGAGTGTTATTTAAGTTGTGTCTCATATTCTCAAGACAAATTAGGTGTGCATGATACCAGGATAGGAGGAGTAGTTGGCCAAGTTGTTTAAACACTGGGCTGTCAAGCAGGAGACCCAGGTCAGAATCCTCTGTAAGGCTGGGGAATTTTTTTTTTTCTTCTGTCAGAGCAAAAATCAAGTCTGTGGTGACAGCTTTAGCCATGGGGCCCTTAATCCTCAGGCTCAAAGATCCCCCTAGCCTACACTGCAAAAAAAAAAAGTGGTAAACACAGACATGTTTTCTCTTTAACTCTTTGAGTCCCAAGGAACGCATCATACGTTCATAGGTTACTACCTACAAGCCCAATGAACGCATGATGCGCCGATTTTATTATTTTCTTTACTACCCCCTGGGCCTGTGATGCTAAACCCCCTGGGACTCAAAGAGTTAAGAATCTAGGGAACGTCACTTATGCATTATATTATCAAAAGTATTTCATATGGCTCGGTCTCCACAGAACAGCTAGCCACCTGCCAAGAGCATCGCACAGAGTAGAACAGTAGCTCAGGTCATGGTTCACAGGAATCTCCTAAAAACTGCATTCGTGAACTGTACAGGTCAAACAGCTTGATACCTTCATCACGGTAACACCCTGCTATGATATCATCAGAGAGCATGTAAGGTGTGCCTGGTATTACCAGCCAACACGTCAGATTTGCATATTGTCATGAAATTAGTGAGGTGTGCATGTTGTCAAGGAAGATTTGAAATGTCCATGTTGGCATTGGGGAACATGTGAAGTGTGCATGATAGCATTGGGGAACATGTGAAGTGTGCATGATAGCATTGGGGAACATGTGAAGTGTGCATGATAGCATTGGATAACATGTGAAATGTGCATGATAGCATTGGGGAAACATGTGAAGTGTGCATATTATCCAGAAACATGTGAGGTTTGCACGATATTGTCAGGGAACATGTGAGGTTTGTATGATATTGTCAGGGAACATGTGAGGTTTGTATAATATTGTCAGGCAACATTGGAGGTTTGCATTACATTATCAGGGAACATGTGAGGTGTGTATGATATTCTCAGGTAGCGTGAGGTTTGCATTACATTATCAGGGAACATGGGAGATTTGTACGATATTCTCAGGTAGCATGAGGTTTGTACGCCCATTAACAGGGAACATGTGAGGTTTGTATGATATTCTCAGGTAGCGTGAGGTTAGCACAATTTTGCCAGTGAACATATGAAGTGTGTATGTTATCAGGGAAACATATGAAATGTGCATGATAGCATTGGGGAAACATGTGAAATGTGCATGATAGCATTGGGGAAACATGTGAAATGTGCATGATAGCATTGGGGAAACATGTGAAATGTGCATGATAGCATTGGGGAAACATGTGAAATGTGCATGATAGCATTGGAGAACATGTGAAATGTGCATGATAGCATTGGGGAAACATGTGAAATGTGCATGATAGCATTGGGGAAACATGTGAAATGTGCATGATTTTATCAGGGAACATGTGAAAGTGTGCATATAATATTGTCAGAAAACATATTGAGGTTTGCAATTGATATTATCAGGGAAACATGTGAGGTGTGTATGATATTGTCAGGGAACATGTGAGGTTTGGTCATGTACACACTTAAGGTTTATGTGAGGCAATGTTGTCATTTGAGGATTGTTTTTAAGAGAATGACCCATTATCAGGGAACATGCAGGTGTGTTTGCATGATATTCTCAGGTAGCGTGAGGTTTGCATTACATTATCAGGGAACATGAAGTTAGATTTGTACGATATTCTTAGGTAGCATGAGGTTTGTACGCCCATTATCAGGGAACATGTGAGGTTTGCATGATATTCTCAGGTAGCGTGAGGTTAGCACAATTTTGCCAGTGAACATATGAAGTGTGTATGTTATCAGAGAACATATGAAGTGTACAAGATGTTATCAGAGAACATATGAAGTGTGTATGTTATCAGAGAATATATGAAGTGTGTATGTTACCAGACAATATATGAAGTGTGTATGTTATCAGAGAACATATGAAGTGTGTATTTTATCAGAGAACATATAAAGTGTGTATGTTATCAGAGAACATATGAAGTGTGTATATTATCAGAGAACATATGAAGTGTGTATGTTATCAGAGAACATATTTGTGCATGATTTTTATCAAAAAAAAACTGTGTACATTTTCATGAGAACTCATTTGCATGAAGATGTGTATATCTATCATTGAGAAATATGAAGTGTACAAGATGTTATCAGAGAACTTGAGATTTGTGCATGATTTTTATCAGGAAACACGTAAAGTGTGTACATTTTCATAAATCTCATTTGCAGTGATATTAGAATTTCTATCATTGATCAGCAGATCTTGCTGCAGCAGTTGTGGTGTGGAATTGATATCTGAAAACTGAAGCTGCGTTTGTTTGGTCATGTACACACTTCTTCTGTGTGTTGGTTCTCAACTTGTCTGTCTGCAACCCTCTGTCCTTGATAAGATTGTTTTTAATAGATTAGGGTTGTAAAAACCAAAACCAAATACAGATTCAGACTGCTTAGGCAGTGAAGTCAGACTTGACGTTGCATACCCTTTTTTTGGGGATCGAAACTTTTACCCTGGCACAGGGGTCGAACTTACCATCGCAAAACACATATTCACTGAAGTTATGAAGTAGAGACGACAATAATTGTATGGTTGGGGATCACCACAACATGAGGAACTGAATTAAATGGTCTCAGCATTAGGAAAGTTGAGAACCACTGGCTTAATGTGATCTCAGATTTTGCTACTTTCTTTTGTGAAAAACAAACTGTTTTTTTTTTCTTTTTTTTGCTTGAACTCTTTTTCTGGATAAGACGACTTTCTGGTGAGAAGAAGAACCATTTCTTGGGTCAGCTGTGACTTCTCCTTATCAGGTCTTCAATGTACTGCATTTAACGATAACAAACATAATGTCCACAGACAAAACTGCCTGTCGCCTCTAAACATAACAATGAATGATAAAGAAATTTAAAAAATGTCACGAACTGAATATATCAAGGCTCCATGATAGATAGCAATAGAGACTGTTTAATGGAAGTCAAAAGGAGGATGGCCGTAAAAAGCAAAGATTAAACAGGATTAAAAGTCTATGGTTAACCACCGGCACGAAAAGAAAGTGTGAGTCGTGGACTATCTCATAATCTCACTTGATTTGGCCAAATCAAGCGTCACGGCGATTAGAAATACTTGTAGCAAAAAGCAGGGTGCCAGAAGAGAAGGACAGGCGCCGACCAGCACGAAGATGGGCCCAGGCTGTAAGAGACACATTGGCCAGGAATATGCTCGAGGCGAAAGATCTGTCGAGAGACCGAGTTTCTTTCAGGTAGAGTGATGTTCTGCAAACTATCTTCTGCATGATAATGAATTTGTAAATGTTGTTATTTCAAACATTTGATGTACTAAGATACGTAAAAATTAGGTAGAAACTGTCTGGGATCGAAAGGATTGAGTCAAACATGTACATCAATGTCAAGAAGTAAGTATGAACAAATTATGTAGAAACTGTCTGGGTTCGAAAGTATTGAGTCAAACATGTACATCAATGTCAAGGAGTAAGTATGAACAAATTATGTAGAAACTGTCTGGGTTCGAAAGGATTAAGTCAAACATGTACATCATTGTCAAGGAAGACGTACGTAGAAATTAGGTAGAAACTGTCTGAGATGGAAAGAATTGGGTCAAACATGTACATCATTGTCAAGGAATACGTATGTACAGATTAGGTAGAAACTGTCTGGGTTCGAAAGGATTGAGTCAAACATGTACATCATTGTCAAGGAATACGTATGTACAGATTAGGTAGAAACTGTCTGAGATCGAAAGGATTGAGTCAAACATGTACATCATTGTCAACGAATACGTACGTATAAATTAGGTAGAAACTGTCTGAGATCGAAAGGATTGAGTCAAACATGTACATCATTGTCAAGGAATACGTATGTACAGATTAGGTAGAAACTGTCTGAGATCGAAAGGATTGAGTCAAACATGTACATCATTGTCAAGGAATACGTATGTACAGATTTGGTAGAAACTGTCTGAGATGAAAAGGATTGAGTCAAACATGTGCATCATTGTCAAGGAATACGTACTTACAAATTAGGTAGAAACTGTCTGAGATGGAAAGGATTGAGTCAAACATGTACATCATTGTCAAGGAAGACGCACGTACAGATTAGGTAGAAACTGTCTGAGATGGAAAGGATTGAGTCAAACATGTACATCATTGTCAAGGAATACGTATGTACAGATTAGGTAGAAACTGTCTGAGATCGAAAGGATTGAGTCAAACATGTACATCATTGTCAACGAATACGTACGTATAAATTAGGTAGAAACTGTCTGAGATCGAAAGGATTGAGTCAAACATGTACATCATTGTCAAGGAATACGTATGTACAGATTAGGTAGAAACTGTCTGAGATCGAAAGGATTGAGTCAGACATGTACATCATTGTCAAGGAATACGTATGTACAGATTTGGTAGAAACTGTCTGAGATGAAAAGGATTGAGTCAAACATGTACATCATTGTCAAGGAATACGTACGTACAAATTAGGTAGAAACTGTCTGAGATGGAAAGGATTGAGTCAAACATGTACATCATTGTCAACGAATACGTACGTATAAATTAGGTAGAAACTGTCTGAGATGGAAAGGATTGGGTCAAACATGTACATCATTGTCAAGGAAAACGTACGTACACATTAGGTAGAAACTGTCTGGGTTCGGCAGGATTGAGTCAGACGTGCATCATTGTCAAGAAATACGTTAACAATTACTAGAACAGCTTGGTGTAGAGTAGACATATACTCTTACAGATCCCTTGTAGTCAGTTTTTACTGTGGAGACGGTACCCGATTGATTCCTTGATTTCGTATTCTGCTTACTGTGTCAAAGAGTGTTGCGATACCGCTTTGAAAGCTTGGTCTCATTCGCCCAATTCTGTGGCCTCATATTTAGGGCAAAATGAACATACCCCCTGTCAGTGGCAATGCATGATCAGTTCGCACGTGTAAGCGTTAGCAGCTAACGATTTTACTGGTGATAATTTTGCCAAAGGGCGAAAGCTCATGCGCCGCTGGATCTATAACAACAACAACTGGTGAGGATATCATATGATATGTTATCTCCACGGTATACTTCACGCACAACAGTTTCTGCATGAGTGACGTAATCATGCAGCGAGCGTTCTTTTCGCTTTGTTCAGGATGCAAACTGAGAAACGTGCTTGTAATAAACAGTAAACAGTACTAATAAAAAGTAAATACAATAATTTGTCCTTGGTAGTGGAAAGTATAAGCAGCAACTGCAGCTGTTACATGCACGTCACTGCCCCTGGATTTGTAGGGAAAGGCGACTAATTAAGTATCATCATCATCATCATGTAGGAGGTCTTTTGCAGAAACGTTGCTCTCATCACAGTCTGCCTGAAATAAACTCGGTCTCTCGCCAGTTCTCCCGCCTCATGCACTTTCACACCCAAGGAGTCACTTATATCCTGTGCCCATATTCTTGTCAGTCGGCCCCTGCCCCTCCTTCCTGGTACCATGCCTTCTGCTATAATTTTTTTCCAATCCGTCGTGGCGCTTGATATGACCAAAATATTTCAGCTTTCGAGAAAGGATGCTGTTTATTAGTTAATCTTCCTTGATGTTCAGATCTTTTAAGATGTCAATATTTCTCATCTTCATTATCTAAGATATTCTGAGAATCTTTCTATAACATTTCAGCTCAAATGCCCCTATTCTCTTTCTTAAGGACTGAGAGATAGTCCACGACTCACATCCGTATGTATCCACGGGGAAGATGCATGCTCTCAAAATTCTAATTTTTTTCTCCTTGCTGGTGCTTAACCATTGACTTTTAAGGTTGTTCAATCTTTGCATTGCTATGGCCATACTCCTTTTAATTTCTGTCGAACAGTCTCCATTGCTGTTTATTATAGACCCTAGACATTCAAAGTATAGGATAACTAAAACCGGATCTGTGTGCGTGTCATACTTGGAGATTTCGCTGTTGGGGCGAGGTAATGTTGTATCTAGAGCATGTTTTAGTTAGCATTTTAATCCACTAACGGTTTGATGGACATGGCGTAGATTCCTACTCAAAATAATGCACAATGTATATCAGAAAGAAATCAACGTAAACACATTCTTATAATTTATCACATTTGTTTACGCCGCCATCTGGCCTTGATTGTCACAAACCACACATGCACCCGCGCATACACACATACGCTCACATACACACACACGTACGCTCACATACACACACACGTACGCTCACATACACACACACGTACGCAAAATGCTGGGGTTGGTTAAGAATGTTAGACCACCTGTAAGGGACACTGTAATCTCACAGTTTGTGAGCCGAGCCGCCACGATGTAGGGGCTAGAGTCTTCTCTACGAAATCGAAGGTCGTCGGTTCAAATCCGCATGAATATAGTTTTCAAACAGGACCTTGGCTCCCAGGTCGACCCAGCCTGCTGAAATGGGTACCAGGCAGTGGCAAAGCAAGGTGGTACATGGGAGGAAATTTAGGGGGTTTGTTTATTTTTCAGCCAAGCTTTTTTTAAGCAGTCACTTCAAACGTAGAAAGTAACCGATAAAGACGCGCAAAGGGAAAACGTGAACTTTCGACCCCAGGTACAAAGTTGAAAGTTAGCAGACCGACCGACGGTTCCACCCACAAATGTTCAGTCTACGAGGAGTTGGTCGAGTTCTGTCGCGCTCGTGTTGGAAGAGTTTAGAAGTCAGTAGGCAACGTCTAGCGGTGGTCAGTATGAGTTCTGGAGCCAGACCGCGTGTGTTTATCAGTCGGAGAATTCCGGAGGAGGGACGGGCACTGCTGGCGGCCACATGTGATGTGAACAGCTGGGAGTCGGACGAACCACCATCCGTAGTGAATATCTTCAGTCTGTGGCAGGGGTGGACGGTATCCTGTGTCTGCTCACGGATACGATCAATGGGGAACTACTGGACGCTGCAGGTAATATAATTCCCAGTGCTAAATTTTGGCATAAGCTAACTAAGCTGCACTTAAGGGGCCTCACAATTTGTAGAGGCGTGGACAAATTTGTTTTTGTTCCCATAGGCAGTTTTCTTTTAAAAAGGCCTTTAAAGAGGATTTTATAACAGAATTTATGTGATTTTTGCAGAGACATATTTTTTCAATTATTTTATTTTACTAAAAATAAACGACAATATATGTTAATCTGAAAACCACTGGCAGGGGGGGGGAGAACTGTTTGATATACAGTGAGGATAATCTGTCGACTAATGAATGATGTTCTACAATTTCCCATCCCCAGGGCCTAACTTGAAAGTTGTCTCTACCCTGAGTGTGGGATATGACCACATAGATGTGAAAGAATGTGCTAGGCGTAATGTCAAAGTTGGATACACGCCAGGAATCCTGACGGCTGCTGTAGCAGAACTGACAGTTGCACTGCTGCTGGCAACCTCTCGCAGACTCAAAGGAGGGTAGGATATTCCATGTTTCTTATCCCTTGCAACTCCTCGATTGGGTTCTGGTGCCCCAGTTTAGGGGACAAATAATTAACACACTGCCCCCCCCCCCCCCACCAACAAGAATGTTGTAAGAATAGACCAGTTAGTTTCTTTTTCCCACTTTGAAGTCTCAGTGCATTTTCTTTAGAGGCAAGGAAACAACAGTCTGCATACCAACAAGCCAGATCTGTAGAACGGATGTGCATGCAAAACTCAAGCTGTGGAACAAGACTCAAGTCCAGATGTGGAGGAACAACCACAAATTTCCACTGGAGCTTGAAGGATACACAGCAGTACGAAATACCGGCACCTTTTTATGGCATACATTTTTCAGCACCAAGGTAATCGGGGTCTTGCTAGTCACACTCATCAGTTAAGATAAATTCATCATATTCCTAGTGTGTGCCTACACTTCTTGAGATGTAAGCATGTTAATAGACTAACATTTTAAATCATGTGATCCTAGTGTGGCTCAGGGGGCCCGAAAGGCTTGACCAACTACCCCCTCACCTCCACAAAGTATGTCAAAAAACATGGTTAATCTGCGATTTCCTTGAATTAGATAGCTACTAAAAACGCTATGCAGCCAAGATGTAAACCACAACACAAGGTGCCAACCACCCTTCTAAGGGTGAATGCAGAAGGAGAAGAAACTCAAGTCCAAGTGTAAATTTAGGTAAACCTTGTTTGTTTACAATATTTTCAACAGATCAGGTTTATTTGTTTGCAGACTGTTGTTTCCTTGCCTCTTACACAGACAGGAGCTGACTTGAAAGGAAATGTCACTCCTATCTACGTTGGTCAGTCTTCCAGTTGGCAACCTGTTTTTAAAATGACAGAGGAGAGGTGTAGGCAGGTCTTCACCAGTATGAACTGTAGTCCTGCCGAACCACCATGTGAGGCTTGGCACCTCTGCATCCTGAATCGCTGTCACCAGTCGGCAGGTTCTTTACAGAACATTGCTTTAATCAGGCTATGCCTGAAAGTCTCTTGTTCTCTTTACAATTCTCCAGCCCTATGTGCTTTCACAGCTGGTGTATTTTTAATTCCTAGTATCCACCTTCACGGGGGTTGGTCTCTGCCTTGTTTTCTGCACACTGTACTCTTCATGGCTTTTCTTTTCCAGGCCACCATGATAAGAAAACTTTAATAATATATATGTGGTTTAGAAATATTGCCATATTTATTTTATAAAACAAACAGACCAGAACAAGTCATTATCCTTCGCCACAGAACAGGGCACAACCAATTACGCAACCACATGTACACAAAACTCAAGATAGGTGTATTAGCCATGTGCACTTGTGGAAAGTCACCCCAGACAGCAGAATATATACTCCATGACTGCACTGAATTTGATACATCAAGGCAAACTTTTTGGCAAGAAAGAACAACAGTGGAATGTAAGCTCTGAACAAACTAAAAATGACTGAAATCTTTATGAGACAAAATAGCAGATATAGACAACTTATTTCAGGTGAACAAAGAAGAAGAATATGTGAAGTAATGGAAAAGTTAAAACCATAACATCTATAAATTTAATAACTAGTCTGTCCTGCTCTCACCAGGTATTCGAGCTGTGGAAAATGGTGAATGGGGCACGTGGAAACCGATGTGGCTGTGTGGGCCAGGTCTTGACGGAGCAACCGTAGGAATTGTGGGATTTGGTCGTATTGGGGTCACTGTTGGCCGATATCTGAAACCATTTGGAGTGGCTAGTTTTCTTTACCATGACAGCTTTCAAAAACCAGTGGAAGCGAGCGAACTTGGAGCAGAGTATGCCAGCTTTGACGAATTGCTAGCCAAATCTGATTTTGTAGTTGCCTGTTGTGCTCTCACAGACGAGACCAGAAACTTATTTAATGCCAGTGCTTTCAAAAAGATGAAGAACAATGCCGTGTTTGTCAACACCAGCAGAGGAGGGATTGTCAATCAGAATGATTTAATCACGGCCCTGCAGTCTGGACAGATCGGGGCTGCTGGCCTGGATGTGACCACACCAGAGCCTCTGCCGACAGACAGCCCACTCCTGAAGCTGGACAACTGTATTGTCCTTCCTCACATTGCCAGTGCAACGCACAAGACAAGGGCAGCCATGGCAGTCCTGGCAGCCAACAATTTGCTGGCTGGGCTGAGGGGGGACAGACTTCCACAAGAAGTCGAATCCTAACTCAAGAGTGACCACAACAATCCAGCTCTAACTCATAGTGACTATAACAAATCCAGTCCCAATTCAAAGTGACTATAACAGCATAACTAGAATGTCTTTGCACTGGAACCCACAGGGGCATAAGAATAAAGGAAGGCCATAAAACACATGGAGAAGAGAGCTGGAGAATAAGGTTAGAAAGAATAGGGAGGACATGGGGACAGCTCCATATAACAGTGAAGGAAAGAACGACTTGGCATGAGCTGGTTGAGAGCCTATGCTCTATTGGGGGATAGAAAGGCAGAACAAGAAGAATATCAAATCCAGTCCATATTCAAAGTGACTATAACAAATCCAGTCCATCTTCAAAGTGACTATAATAAATCCAGTCCATCTTCAAAGTGACTATAACAAATCCAGTCCATCTTCAAAGTGACTATAACAAATCCAGTCCATCTTCAAAGTGACTATAACAAATCCAGTCCATATTCAAAGTGACTATAACAAATCCAGTCCATATTCAAAGTGACTATAAAAAATCCAGTCCATATTCAAAGTGACTATAACAAATCCAGTCCATATTCAAAGTGACTATAACAAATCCAGTCCATATTCAAAGTGACTATAACAAATCCAGTCCATATTCAAAGTGACTTTAACAAATCCAGTCCATATTCAAAGTGACTATAACAAATCCAGTCCATATTCAAAGTAACTACAACAAGAAATTGTGTTTTAATCGGGGTAGGCAGCATCCAGAATTTTAGTCCTAATTCAAACAGACTACATCCGTAAAAATCCCTATTAAAATGACTACATTAAGAAACCCAGCTCTAATTCAGTCACTATAATGAGTAATTAAGCCCCAAATCGTAATGAAACTGGCAACAAACTGAAACTTCAAAGTGACAGCAACAGGAAATCCAGTCTTAATTCAAACTGACAATAAGAGCTTTGGTCCTAATTGTTAGACAATGATGAGAAGTGTGTGAGAGCAAACCATTTATAAATGAACATTTGGAAGCAGCTTCCATGTTGTAACAATCAATGTCTTCATTAAAAAAATATTTAAAAATGTGATTCACCAGTCAAGATACATTTGTCATTTCCTGTCGTATACTGTCGTCAGTTAGAGCCTTCCACAACAAATGCTTGTGTGCTGATGTGAACTGTACAGGATTGTTCTATGATTGTCTGTCAATGATTGTTTCAGCTGTATATCATTGTTCTATGATTATCTATCAGTGTTTATGTATGATGTATATCATTGTTCTATGATTGTCTGTCAGTGGTGATTGTGTCAATGGTTTATCACTGTTCTGTGATTGTCTGTCAGTGATGATTGTGTCAACTGTATATCAGTGTTCAATGATTGTCTGTCAGGGATTGTGTCTGGTGTATATCATTGTTCTATGATTGTCTGTCAGTGCTTGTGTCAGCTGTATATCATTGTTCTATGATTGCCTGTCAGTGTTTGTTAAGTTGTATATCACTGTTCTGTGATTGTCTGTCAGTGATGATTGTGTCAACTGTATATCAGTGTTTAATGATTGTCTGTCAGGGATTGTGTCTGGTGTATATCATTGTTCTATGATTGTCTGTCAGTGCTTGTGTCAGTGTCAGCTGTATATCATTGTTCTATGATTGCCTGTCAGTGTTTGTTAAGTTGTATATCACTGTTCTGTGATTGTCTGTCAGTGATGATTGTGTCAACTGTATATCAGTATTCAATGATTGTCTGTCAGGGATTGTGTCTGGTGTATATCATTGTTCTATGATTGTCTGTCAGTGCTTGTGTCAGCTGTATATCATTGTTCTATGATTGCCTGTCAGTGTTTGTTAAGTTGTATATCACTGTTCTGTGATTGTCTGTGATGATTGTGTCAACTGTATATCAGTGTTTAATGATTGTCTGTCAGGGATTGTGTCTGGTGTATATCATTGTTCAATGATTGTCTGTCAGTGTTTGTGTCTGGTCTATATCATTGTTCTATGATTGTCTGTCAGTGTTTGTGTCAGCTGTATATCATTGTTATATGATTGCCTGTCAGTGTTTGTGTCAGCTGTATATCATTGTTCTATTCTGTGATTGTCTATCAGGGTCTGTGTCTAAAGCAGCAGTTCTCAACCCTGCCGGTTTCACAGCGGTCGCCTAAGACCTTCAGAAAACAAATATTATTTGAAGTTAAGAAAGAAAATAATTGTCGCCACAACATGAGGGAACTGTATTAAAGGGTCACACATTAGGAAGGTTGAGAGCCACTGGTCTAATGTATATCAATGCTAATTGATTGTGAGTCATTGTGTCTGAGCTGTAAATTATTGCTGTATGACTGTCAGAGGCAGTGTGTGTATGAGCTGTATAACATTGTCTGTCAGTGTTTGTGTCTGAACTATTTCATTGCTATGTGATTGTGAATCAGTGTGTACGTGCGTGTATGTGTGTGCATGCATGCATGTCAGGGATGAGTGTCTTTCAGTGACTGTATATGACTGTCTGAGCTGTATCAATTATTGTGACTGTATATGACTGTCTGTCAGATATGACTGGTCAGTGACTGTATATGACTGTCTGTCAGTGACTGTATAAGTGACATATGACTGTCTGTCAGTGACTGTATATGTGTCTGTCAGTGACTGTATATGACTGTCTGTCAGTGACTGCTATGACTGTCTGTCAGTGACTGTATCAATTGTATATCACTGGGTCTATGACTGTCTGTCAGTGACTGTATCAATGTGCACTGGGTCTATGACTGTCTGTCATGACTGTATATGAGGTCTGTCAGTGACTGTATCAATTTCATCACTGGGTATATGACTGTCTGTCAGTGACTGTATCAGTGACTGTATCAATTGTATATCACTGGGTCTATGACCGTCTGTCAGTGACTGTATATGACTGTCTGTCAGTGACTGTATCAATTGTATATCACTGGGTCTATGACCGTCTGTCAGTGACTGTATATAACTGTCTGTCAGTGACTGTATATGACTGTCTGTCAGTGACTGTATATGACTGTCTGTCAGTGACTGTATCAATTGTATATCACTGGGTCTATGACCGTCTGTCAGTGACTGTATATGACTGTCTGTCAGTGACTGTATATGACCGTCTGTCAGTGACTGTATATGACTGTCTGTCAGTGACTGTATATGACTGTCTGTCAGTGACTGTATATGACTGTCTGTCAGTGACTGCATATGACCGTCTGTCAGTGACTGTATATGACTGTCTGTCAGTGACTGTATATGACTGTCTGTCAGTGACTGTATTGTATCACTGGGTCTATGACCGTCTGTCAGTGACTGTATATGACTGTCGAGAGTGACTGTCAGTGTCAGTGACTGTATATGACCGTCTGTCAGTGACTGTATATGACTGTCTGTCAGTGACTGTATCAATTGTATATCACTGGGTCTATGACCGTCTGTCAGTGACTGTATATGACTGTCTGTCAGTGACTGTATATGACTGTCTGTCAGTGACTGTATATGACTGTCTGTCAGTGACTGTATATGACTGTCTGTCAGTGACTGTATATGACTGTCTGTCAGTGACTGTATATGACTGTCTGTCAGTGACTGTATATGACTGTCTTCTGTCAGTGACAGTGACTGTATATGACCGTCTGTCAGTGACTGTATATGACTGTCTGTCAGTGACTGTATATGACTGTCTGTCAGTGACTGTATATGACTGTCTGTCAGTGACTGTATATGACTAGTGACTGTATATGACTGTCTGTCAGTGACTGTATATGACTGTCTGTCAGTGACTGTATATGACTGTCAGTGACTGTATGTATCAATTGTATATCACTGGGTCTATGACCGTCTGTCAGTGACTGTATGACTGTCTGTCAGTGACTGTATATGACTGTCTGTCAGTGACTGTATATGACTGTCTGTCAGTGACTGTATATGACTGTCTGTCAGTGACTGTATAATTGATATCACTGTCTGTCAGTGACTGTATATGACTGTCTGTCAGTGACTGTATATGACTGTCTGTCAGTGACTGTATATGACTGTCTGTCAGTGACTGTATATGACTGTCTGTCAGTGACTGTACTGTATGACTGTATATGACTGTCTGTCAGTAACTGTATCAATTGTATATCACTGGGTCTATGTATCTGTCAGTGACTGTATATGACTGTCTGTCAGTGACTGTATATGACTGTCTGTCAGTGACTGTATATGACTGTCTGTCAGTGACTGTATATGACTGTCTGTCAGTGACTGTATATGACTGTCTGTCAGTGACTGTATCAATTGTATATCACTGGGTCTATGACCGTCTGTCAGTGACTGTATATGACTGTCTGTCAGTGACTGTATATGACTGTCTGTCAGTGACTGTATATGACTGTCTGTCAGTGACTGTATATGACTGTCTGTCAGTGACTGTATATGACTGTCTGTCAGTGACTGTATATGACTGTCTGTCAGTGACTGTATATGACTGTCTGTCAGTAACTGTATCAATTGTATATCACTGGGTCTATGACCGTCACTGGGTATATGACTGTCTGTCAGTGACTGTGACTCAGTGACTGACTGTGTCTGTCTCTGTATAGCTCTTTGCATATGGGCCTTTTTGTCTGTCAGAACAAATCAGTTTTGGGTAATTTTAAAATCTCATAGGCAGGGCCTTTTTTAGGTACTACTAACCACAAAATATCTGTTGCAGTAACGCTAAACATTGAGAGAGAAAAAAAGATGCCTAACAAAAGTTGGTACTGAGCATCACCAGAAAAAGAAATCCCTGGTTATATGACTGCCAGCACTTGTGTCCACTACATATCACTGCTCTTCTAGAGAGGATCTGAACTTCACACAGCAGTGCATCAGGGCTCAAACTGGTCAACCCCTGTTAGGTGGTCATCCTAGAAACAGGTTCACAACCAGAGGCCTGGACAGTGTAGACAAAACAATTTACTTTGAAGTCAGAGTGCATATGCTTGAGAGGTGAGGAACCAACAGTCTGCACACAACTAAGCCATATCTGTAAAATGGATATGCCCACAAACCGCTTTACTCATCCCCTTGTGGGATGCAATTTTTCGTTACACTGAAGCCTCACCCTAGCTCTTGCCAGGGGCCGCGATATAGCCCAGCCATACATGTGGCCTATTGGCTGAACGTTGTTTCCGGGATCCCTATCTGCATGGTGGCAATTTGTGTCATCGGGTGTTTATCGCTTGTGTGATGTCCTGGTGGGGTAAAATGTACTACTGCTACTGCTCACAAATCTCAAGTCTGGGAACAAGACCAATGTCCATAAGTGGACCAAATAAAAAAACTAAACAAAGCAAATAAATGAGTTTCAGCCTACTGCCCATGTCTTGCATATAACAGCACAGGTTCCATTTATGACTTTAACACTCTTTTTATTACATTTTTTTAATGATGAGTATTTATGCATATGTAGTACAGAATAAGTAGTAGTAGCAAATGAAATAACATGGATTAATGTAAAGGAAGAATTGAGAACAATGTAAAGGAAGAGTTGAGATTAATGAAAAGAAAGAGTTGAGATTAATGAAAAGGAAGAGTTGAGATTAATGTAAAGGAAGAGTTTAGATCAATGTAAAGGAAGAATTGAGAACAATGTAAAGGAAGAATTGAGATTAATGTAAAGGAAGAATTGAGAATAATGTAAAGGAAGAATTAAGAATAAGGTAAAGGAAGAATTGAGAATAATTTAAGGGGATAATTGAGATTAATGTAAAGGAAGAATTAAGATTAATGTAAAGGAAGAATTAAGATTAATGTAAAGGAAGAATTGTGATTAATGTAAAGAAAGAACTGGACAAAATTAACTTAAAAAAATAGAAGATTCTGTAAAGCTTAGTGAGGACTATAATTACAGCAATCCCGGCAGATCTAAATGTGCACTGATCTCTTGTTTAGCAGCTTTTTCTCTTTACAGTCTTTGCCATGTGGCTGTTGTTAGCCATATCTATCCACAGCCTTCTGTCTCATGTACTTTCAATCAATTCTGTCACCAAAGATCTTCCATGTCCTAATATTAAACTATCTGGTATCTTCTCTCTCTGTCTCTCTCCAGCCTTCCCACCATCAAGATGCACTCAAGTTTCCTCCTTCTTATGAAGAATGTAGATTGTCTCCTTCTGATGTAGGTAATCAGTTTTTGTGTGTGTGAGTCATTTTTTTTGGCTCTGTTTCTTACCACTTCACAAGTTTAAAAGGGATCAGACTGGGTAGATATTGATAAACAAATGATGAGTTGACTGATAATAAAAGAGTTGATAGCCAACATAATAGTACAACTTTCAGATCTAGTCATTTCCATAAATTGGAATACCAACGCAAAAAAAAGATCTTTGTGTGATTATAAAATATTTCAAAATCAGATCTCGGTGTGATTAAAACACTGCAATACGAGCGAGAAACTCAGATTCTGTGATGAAAAAACTGGGGTATGAATGAGAATCTCAGTAGCGTAAAAAAAGTGAAATCTGACTTGAAAAGGATGGTCATATAAACATATTTTCAAGCAATTACTTTGAGCTATTCATAAACATTAAACTATAGTACCCCCCGCCCCCTCATTCTCTCTCTCTCTCTCTCTCTCTCTATCCTAATGTGAAATGACTGCCTCGTCCTGTGTCCAGCCAGACCCTTCAGCTGGCATACACAACAGTACAATGATAGACTATCACCACCAGATGTCGTTATGACCATACATTTTGGTAACACTGTTTTCTTCAATTATCACACAGGACTCAGTTTATTCTTCCATTCTGTCCTATGCTGGATAATTGTTTCAATATCATGGATTAAAACCAGTCCAGCACCTTTGACCTCTCTCAATACTATACATTTCAGGGTTTCCCTTTGACATCCCCTCGTTTTCTAAATTTGTTTCTCAGGTCAGTACCTGTTTTGCAATTCTCTGCCTGTTTTTGCTGAGAATGAGCCCAATATACTGCCACCTTGTTTGTCTTATAACTACTGTCTCAAGGGTTGTCTTATGCATTTTCCCTGGGTGGGTTCCAGGACCCCACACTGTGTGGGGGGGGGGGGGGGAGACAGATCCCATGCCCCCAGAACAAACATGTCATAGAGGTTAACTAATTAGGGACATTTCCTTTTAAGTCACAGCACATCTGCCTAAGAGGCGAAGAACCAACAGTCTGATTACAAATAATCCAGATCTGTAAAATGGAAGCACATGCAAAACTCAAGTTCTGAAACAAGACTGAAGTCCAGCAGTGGACAAACACCCAGAACTTTCCGCTGCAGTTTATAGCCAGTGAATGTATAAGGAAGAAGGCCTTTCAACTCTC
Organism: Candidula unifasciata; assembly: GCA_905116865.2. Taxonomy (NCBI): domain Eukaryota; kingdom Metazoa; phylum Mollusca; class Gastropoda; order Stylommatophora; family Geomitridae; genus Candidula; species Candidula unifasciata. Next base: position 69,183 of record CAJHNH020001183.1, read on the forward strand.
TGATTTCTGAACCTTTCCTGAATTCCTAAGTTATGCCACAAACTAAACCCACATATTATGTTACCCCAATACAGCCATTCTGAATCAACATTAGATGGTGCTTCTGAAACATGTTATCATAAATATTACCACAAAGTGATACTCTTATTGCAGCTATCATCCAATATCTTTTTTTTCCCTTTTAAATGGTACCACTGTTCCACTATCATAAAACATCTAGACAAGATGATACCTCTGTTACAAGTATCATCAAACATCTACACAAGATGGTACCTCTGTTACAACTATCATTAAACATTTACACAAGATGGTACCTCTGTTACCACTATCATTAAACATCTACACAAGATGGTACCTCTGTTACCACTATCATTAAACATCTACACAGGATGGTACCTCTGTTACCACTATCATCAAACATCTACACAAGATGGTACCTCTGTTACCACTATCATCAAACATCTACACAAGATGGTACCTCTGTTACCACTATCATCAAACATCTACACAAGATGGTACCTCTGTTACCACTATCATCAAACATCTACACAAGATGGTCTCTGATACAGCTATCATCAAACGTCCATGCAAGATGGTACAGCTATTATCAAACTAGTTTTGCATTATCCATTTGCACTTGTATCTGTTTCAGTGTTCCCAAAAGTTCCTGAGGAAGCAAACCATGGCATACAATTAGACAAGTAGACATAAAAGAAAAAAAAAACTAGAACACAAATACTTGTAGATTGTATTGTGTAAGCGATGAGGAAATATCTGTGTTTGTTGTGATAGATGCATGAGGGAATGTCTGTCTTATGTAAGAGATATGAGGGAGTGTCCGTCTTGGGTAAGAGATATGAGGCAGCATCCATCTTGTGTAAGAGATATAAGGAAGTGTCCGTCTTGTGTAAGAGAATGAGGGAGTGTCTGTCTTGGGTAAGAGATATGAGGCAGCATCCATCTTGTGTAAGAGATATAAGGAAGTGTCCATCTTGTGTAAGAGATATGAGGCAGCATCCATCTTGTGTAAGAGATACAAGGCAGCATCCATCTTGTGTAAGAGATATAAGGAAGTGTCCATCTTGTGTAAAAGATATGATGGTGTGTCCATCTTGTGTAAGAGATATGAGGAAGCATCCATCTTGTGTAAGAGATATAAGGCAGCATCCATCTTGTGTAAGACATATAAGGCAGCATCCATCTTGTAAAAGAGATATAAGGAAGTGTCCATCTTGTGTAAAAGATATGATGGAGTGTCCGTCTTGTGTAAGAGATATGATGGAGTGTCCGTCTTGTGTAAGAGATATGATGGAGTGTCTGTCTTGTGTAAGAGATATGATGGAGTGTCCGTCTTGTGTAAAAGATATAATGGAGTGTCCGTCTTGTGTGAAAGATATGATTGAGTGTTCGTCTTGTGTAAAAGATATAATAGAGTGTCCGTCTTGTTAAAAGATATGATGGAGTGTCCGTCTTGTGTAAGAGATATGAGAGAAAATCTGTCTTGTGTAAGAGATATGAGGGAGTGTCCGTCTTGTGTAAGAGATATGAGGGAGTGTCTGTCTTGTGTAAGAGATTTAAGGTAGCACCTGTCTTGTGAAAGAGATATCTTCTTCTTCTTCGTGTTCACAGGCTGTAAACTCCGGTGGAAAGTTCTAGTTTTTCGTCCACTTCTGGACTTCAGTACTCTTCCAGAATCTGAGTGTTGCGTGTGCATCCATTTTACAGATCTGACTCATCTGTATGCAAACTGCTGGTTCCTTGCCTCTCAGGCAAATGTTCTCCGGCTTTGAAGGAAGTTCTCAAATAGTTGACTCTTACTCTCATATTCCAGTTTATCGAAATGACTAGATCTGAAATTAGTACAGTGTATTATTTTGGCAATTAACTCTTTCACTGTCAGTTATCTCACCATTTATTTATTGATATCTACCCAATCTGTTTCATTGTACACTTGTGAAGCTGTAAGAAACTGACTTGCAAAAAAACAAAAAAAAAACTGATTACCTACATCAGAAGGAGACAATCTACATTCTTCATGAGAAGGAGGAAACTTGAGTGCATCTTGTTGGTGGGAAGGCTGGAGAGACAGAGAGAGAAGATGTTGGACAGTTTGACATCATGACATGGAAGATCATCGGTGATATAATTGATTGAAAGCACATGAGACAGAAGGTTGTGGATAGACATGGCTACCAACGCCACATGGAATAGACTAAAGAGAAAAAGCTGTTAAACAAGAGATCAAAGCACATACAGATCTGCTGTGATTGCTGCAATGATAATCCTCACTAAACTTTACAGAATCTTCTATTTTTTTTTAGCTAATTCTGTCCAGTTCTTTCTTTACATTAATCCCAATTCTTCCATTACATTAATCTCAATTCTTCCTTTACATGCTTTTGGATAGACAGTGGGTCTATTCTTGTTTTCCCTATAATAGGGCAGTGGAACACACGGGGATGCAAGAGATATGAGGAAGCATCCGTCTTGTGTAAGAGATATGAGGGAGCATCGTTCTTGTGTAAGAGATATGAGGGAGTGTCCGTCTTGTGTAAGAGATATGAGGGAATATTTGCATGTGTTGTGTAAGAGACATTATGGCATGTCTGTGTGTAACAAATAAGAGGGAGTATGATTTTAAAGTGTTTTGGGAAAACAGATGGTGGTATTGGGACATAAGAAAACAATTTATAAACGATCATACCCTAAATCTGAGTACAGTCAGCTCCACTGATCTGTTGACTTTCTGTCCACCTTCATCTGTCGTCACTATCATCATTGTGACCAGTGGTTCATTCAAGCTTCTGACATCATTACTGCTGACCGCCATGCTCAACTTCCACTTAATGTCAACATCAACTATCTACAGAAGGTATACATTGACTGGTCAACTTAACATCAATTATCTACAGAAAGAGAAAACTGTCTAGTCATATTAATATCAACTATTTACAGAAAGTGTACACTGTCTGGTCATGTTAAAATTAACTATCCACAGAAACTGTAAATTACCCGGTCATGTTAGCAGCAACTATCTACAGAAAATGCCAATTCTGATTATGTTAACAACATCCCCAGAAAGTCAGCACTGTCTGGTAATTTTAACATCAACTATCAATATAGAGTGTACATTGCCCAGTGATGTTAACATCAGTGCACATCAACTCAACATTAACAGTCTACAGAAAATATACACTATCTGGTTATGTTAATGCCAACAATTTATAAAAAATGCACACTGTCTGGTCAACTGAACATAAACATAAACTTTGACTGTGTATGACATGAGGGAATGTCTTTGTCTGTGTAAGTGACACGAGGGAATGTTTTTGACTGTGTAAGAGACATGAGGGAATGTCTGTGACTGTGTAAGAGTCATGAGGGAATGGCTTCGACTGTGTAAGAGACATGAGGAAATGTCTGCGACTGTGTAAGAGACATGAGGAAATGTCTGCGACTGTGTAAGAGACATGCGTGAATGTCTGGGAGTGCTGTGTAGGAGACATGAGGGAATGTCTGTGACTGTGTAGGAGACATTAGGGAATGTCTACAACTGTGTAAGAGACATGAGGAAATGTCTGCGACTGTGTAAGAGACATGAGGGAATGTCTGGGAGTGCTGTGTAGGAGACATGAGGGAATGTCTGTGACTGTGTAAGAGACATTAGGGAATACAACTGTGTAAGAGACATGAGAGAATGTCTTTGACTGTGTAAGAGACATGAGGGAATGTCTGTGAGTGCTGTGTAAAAGACATCAGGGAAGTTTGTTTGTGTGTGTTGTGTAAGAGACATGAGGGAATGACTGTGAGTGCTGTGTAAAAGACATGAGGGATGTTTGTGTGTGTGTGTGTGTTGTGTAAGAGACATGAGGGGATGTCTGTGAATGCTGTGTAAAAGACATCAGGGATGTTTGTCTTTGTGTGTTGTGTAAGAGACATGAGGGGATGACTGTGTCACAGAGTAAAAGATATGAGGAAATGTCTATCTATGTAAGAGATAAGACAGAATGTCTGTGAGTGCTGTGTTAAAGACATCAGGGATGTTTGTCAGTGTGTGTTGTGTAAGAGACATGAGGGAATGTCTGTGAGTGCTGTGTAAAAGACATCAGGGATGTTTGTCTGTGTGCGTTGTGTAAGAGACATGAGGGAATGTCTGAGTGCTGTGTAAAAGACATCAGGGATGTTTGTCTGTGTGTGTTGTGTAAGAGACATGAGGGGATGACTGTGTCACAGAGTAAAAGATATGAGGAAATGTCTATCTATGTAAGAGATAAGACAGAATGTCTGTGAGTGCTGCGTAAAATACATGAGGGAATACCTGTGTCAGTGTCTGTGGCTCAGACATTGTGAACATACTTTGTAACTCCAAGCTACCAGGTTCAATACCTGCTGCAGGCAATTTGGCAGCAGACTCCCCTGTATAAATTTTGACAGTGGTACTGAGAGCTGGCCATTCAGAAGCAATGGCAAACTACTAAATGTAAAATAAGCCTAGTGCAATCACCAGCAGCCAAAACAACGCTGGGGCTGGTTCCGCAACATCCTGTAAAGGACACACAACTAACTGTTTAACTACTATCTCACCTGAGAAACAAAGTCTGTGCCTGGCATGCTTGTAACTTATCTCTGTCCCGTCAGCAATGTGAATTTGCTCCAGGATATGTTTCTATGTTCCAAGAAAAGTTTACTTGTTGAAAGGTCTCTTCATCTGTATAAAAAGCAATGTTAGTAAGTAAAGAAAAGGACCTTTTACCACGCCTTCAGGCATATAGGGCTAGATCTATATTTTATAGACCAATCAGCACTCTACAGATGATGTGATCAACACCATGCTGGCCGCCTTCACTTTCCAAGACTATACCTGGTAGCCCATTAAGACTGGGTTGACCTGGGAGCCAAGGTCATTTTAAAGAGCAATGTGCAAGTTGTTAAGTACTTCAATATGTAAAATGCTACACACATACAAGGTATAATAGTGATTTTTTAAGTCATTAAATACTTTACTACTGAGACATGTCTTTCTTTCTCTTCATATTCACCGGCTGTGAACTCTTATCAGAAAGATGAATGTTTGGAAGCGTTGAATGTTAAGATGGGCTTGGGTGCTGAGTTTGTGACCTTTAGAAAATATTAATTAGTTCATTTCAACGGCATTAATTCCTATGTGGTCATCTCTGTCTTTACTGGTTAATGTGCTACACATTAGGGAACCATCGTGGTGGAGAGGCTGGACGCTCGCTTGCAGGTCCGAAGGTTAAAGCCCTGACAGAACCAGTTTTTCTTCAGAAAGACCTTGGCTACAAGGTTGACTCAGCCTTCAGTGGGTACCAGGTAAAGTCCTGGGAAGTAAAGGTGGTTGGTGTGATGCTGAATACATCATCCACTGATTGGTCTATAAAACATTGGTTTAGCCTTCTATGCCCAATATGCCTAAAGGTGTGGAAAGAGGCCCTTTACTTTACAATACACTGAGGAGCTTAGATACAAGCCTCAGTTTAGTCCTCAGTTCAAGTTGTTAATTAAGTCTAACAATTTTGATCCCAGTCATAATTTATTTAACTGTTTCATGAAATGTCCTCATTATAAAGCAGATCATGTTTGTTTTCAAGGTAAACACACACATAAATATTAGCACTACAGGCATGGGCAGAAAGAACTGAACTATTATTTTGCTTTATATCTTGTACTGCTTTCGATGTCGGGGGTGATACAAGGTTCTCCATTCTTGTCCTTGCTATTCTGGTCCCCTCGACCATAACATAACCAACTGCTGTAGAACTACTATTAATTAACTAACTGATTAAATAGAGTGAGTTAATTATTCATTATCAATGACAGTTTCAACTGTCTAGGATAGAAGAGCAAAAAGTATACAATACTATCTTTGGACTAAATAATGAATGTAGGGTTAAGATGTATAGCATAGAATGAGTAAGCTAATGTGTAAAACGACTACAATATGCATGTACAAAAAAGAGGTAATGTCATGTGTACAACTACAATACACATGTACAGTATGTGAGTCAGTGGACCCAAAAGAAGAGGAAGCTTAAATAATACGGGCAGAATTTACTGTCAGAATTATTCTGCCCTATCTGGGCAGGTGCATTACTACACAGCTACAGAAAATGATGCACAATGAAATACACAAATAACAGAATAACACATCACTGTTATTTTATACATAAGAAGGGTGACCATCTCGTGACAGTATTGTTTTTGTTAGGTAGCCCCAGACAGTCCCGTCGATTCTCAACAACAAAATCCAATTGTTCCAATCGATGTTGAGTATCGACAGGACGGGCTGGGCAGTGGCTGTCTTCAGTATGGCTCTGGTGCCTAGGGTAGGCCCAGCCATTTGGGACCGTTAGTCGGAGGATAGCCAAGAAATGAAACCATCAGCAAGCCAACTCACTGACTCGAGTCTTTAAAATTTTAAGTTAAACCTTACCTACTAAACAGTTTCCCTCAAAGAAACGTCTCCTGATCATCGATGTTGTTCATATATTCATTAACTAATCTGTTATGAGAAGACCAGCTCTGGACCACGGTTCTCCGACATAAAGAGTCCAGCAGACGTATGTCCTAACTTCTGTAACCTCCGCCGCCTGGAGAGCTCCCTTCTCATGTGACCTGGACAAAATGGCGAAGAGTGGGAGTTTGTTCATGTCCATTCACTTTCTTGTTTGTTTAACGCTTTTCTTATCTGTGTGGGCGACGATTTCACACAGTCTTGTAGTATCATGGCCGCAGCCGCACAGGTATAGGCTAGGCAAGTTATTAGAATTAATTACTACAAAAAGTTCGGTAAATGAAATGTGTGTGTACGTGCCTGTTTTAAAGTTAGTTTAGTTGGCGCTTCTTTGAATCGTTCCCCAAAATGGCGGCTGTAATATGATGGCGTTCAAAAAGGAGCTAAATTGGCCACTTTCTGGCCATAAAACATCCAAAAATATCTGAGTGCGGGGTCAGTTCTAATGAAAATATATGTGCCGGCTCCGAATAACGAAACAAATGCTCTGACAGGGTCTGGGCGATACGTTGCTTGCCGACCTGCTTCTGCGAGTGTGCCTCACCGCCAAGTGTATCCCCCGCGCCGCTACGCGCGGCACGGATGGGGGCTAAACTAGATGGCTGGGACTCACGAGTGGCAGCTACCGCATCTCCTGCAACTTCCTCCAATTGCTGTACTCGTGAGTCCCAGGCACCTAGATACGCTCGGCGATGAGTTTAATCACGTTTGGCGCATGCCGACAAGTCTGACATCTACCGCTGCTAAATCCTCCAATCGGAAGAACACAGTATTGCTAATCGCTTTCATCGTCTGTAATGTCTCGAAATTGGTCAACGGTCGCTAATATCGTCTGCTAGTATCGTCGTCTGCAGAAACGCTCGAAATTTGTCGGTATTTATCGTCTGCTACTAGTACCGTGTGCAAATGTTTATATTGGTTGTCAAGTAATCCTAGTTTTGCCGCGATTTGTTCGTTGGCAGAAAGTCCGTATTTTAGATATACGCGAACACCGTCGTTCGGATATTTTTGGATATTTTATGGCCAGAATCTGGCATGCCGCCATTTTGGGGAATAAATCAAAGAAGCGCCGTTTAGTTTGTTTCTTTACTTTAAAGTTTAGGCTCTCCTTGCAACTACGGCCACATATTGGGGGAGTACGCCGGAGTTCAGTCCCCTGGCCGCATTGCAATTACGGAATGGAGAAGGAACAAATCACACAACAAAGTGAGGTCGACATGGCTGGCAGACCACGCGCTGTGACTCAAATTAGCGACCGCATTCTCCCCTAACCCTAACCCTAAACCTATGATGACAGCAGTGCACTGCACGCTTTCTATCAACACACACTAATTACGTCATTTGTTTCGTTCCCTCTTCTCCACTCCGTAATTGCAATGCAGCCAGGGGACTGAAATTATTCTCCCCTAACCCCTAAACCTATGATGACAGCAGTGCACTGCACCCAACCCTAACCCTATGATGACAGCAGTGCACTGCACCCAACCCTAACCCTATGATGACAGCAGTGCACTGCAAGCTTTCTATCTCTCACGCTGTCTATCGCCAACACACACTAATTACATCATTTGTTTCGTTCCCTTTTCTCCACTCCATAATTGCAATGTTGTGTGATTTGTTCCTTCTCCATTCCATAATTGCAATGCGGCCAGGGGACTGAACTCCGGCGTACTCCCCCAATATGTGGCCGTAGTTGCAAGGAGAGCCTAAACTTTAAAGAAACAAACTAAACTACTTTAAAACAGGCACAAACACACATATTTCATTTACCGAACTTTTTGTAGTAATTAAACCAAAGTTTAAATTCAAACTGTTTTGTTATTTTTCATTTCTTAGTAAGATTCTTACTTTCCTATTTTTAATCTCAGTAAACTGTGGTTTCCCGGTTCCATTTTGAAGAACATAGAAAAGACCCACTACTTCTTAACAAGCATATCGTAGGAGACGACTGATAAGGAATATTTTCTTTAAAGTCAGAGTTCAACTGCCTGAGGGGTGAGGAACCAACAGTCTGCATATGAATATGCCAGAATTGTAAATCGGAGGTGCATGCAAGACTTTTAAGTTCTGGGTCAGCACCAAAGTTCAGAAGTGGACAAACAACCAGTGCCACTGAAGTTTACAACTGGTGAATGTGAAGAAGAAGAATTCACTTTTAGGTTAGTAGTTGGTAATTTAGTCATGATTTATAAATTTAGGTTTCTACTTATGAGACTGCTATTAGCTGGCTAGTGATTAACATATCACACTCACACACATACTAACACACACACACATACATACTCGTATAATACAGAGTTACACATACACACAGAGTTAAGTAAACTATAAATGTTCAGGCCATTGGTGGTGCATATGGTGCTAAATCCAGATTTGCATCAATGACCTCGGCTTCCAGACAGAAATGGGTGCCAGGAAGTAAACTGGAAGGAATTGGTAGCTGTTGACAACCTCACTGATCAGCTGTTGGTCTGTCTTGGGTTTTGTCTTGCGGTATGCAACGGTGCACAGTAGTTCGCACCTTTTTTTAAAAATAACTCTTCTTCTTTGTTCACTGTTTGTAAGCTCCAGTGGAAAGTCCTGGTTGTTTGTCCATTTGGACATTGGCTTTGTTCCAGGACCTGAGTCTTTGTGTGTACCTCAGTTTTGCTGGCCTATTCATGCACAGTTGCTCATTCCATGCTGCTCGGGCAGATGCACTCTGACTTCAAAGGATCATCATCATCATAAACCACTTTTGCCGTTAAGCATCGTGGAAAGAAATAGTTTGTTGCGTCCCTTAGTTTAAAAAAAAATTAATTAATTCAGTATATGATGTTGCAGAAAATATGCTAGCCGGCCGGTCAGTAGCAGCTACTGCCAGGCAGGAGTCATTGCCTTCTGTCCAACAGGGATGCAGCCAAACTACATGCCGAAGTTTAATGCTAATGACACCCTGTATGTGTATGCCATGAAAGCTCCAGTCTGGGAGTTCAAGTTTGGATCTCTGCTCAAGTATTTTGTTAGTGTTCTTTGCTTCAACATCATTTAATGTTTTATTCTGATCACTTGTGTATTTATTATTGTTAAAATGAATTAGTCAGTTTTTTTTCCTTCTTTTTATTGTGTGCGTAAACAATCAGTGTCGCTAAACAACAGGGTCATGTGGTTAACCTAAGGCTTCTGTATTGACATGCAGAGTGTAACAGGGGTCAGTGTGATTGTGTGTTTCCTTTCGGACAAAGAATGAAATGGTTCAGCCACATAATGAGAATGCACCCAACAGTGCCGGCAACAAGATCTTACGATATGAAAATAGACAAATCAAGAAGCATAGGAAGACCTAGATGAATATGTAAGAAAGGAGTCATTAAGACTTCTAGCAACCAAGCACTCAAATACTGATTGATCATCTGTTGGAGTGCAGTGCCTAGAAGCACAAAGCAAATATCGACAAGGAAGAAAGAAGAAGTTAAAAGAATTTGTTTATGTGCCTTATTATATATTTGTATCAAATCTATAGTAGTATCTGATGACACTGAGCAAAAAATGTCAAGCTTAAAGTCCTATAACACATTGTATATTTTATTGTTGATTGACTTTTTTTTTTCACGCTCCTTGGCACTGCACTTTATTCTTATCAAGTCCATTCAGTATGGCACTAATAGTCATGTATATCAACAGCCTTCTGTCTCGTGTACTTTCAGTCAGCTCTGATGCAGATGATCTTTCATGCCATGATTTCAAACTGTCCAGCATGTTCTTTCTCAGTCTCCCTCTGCCTCTTTCCCCTCCAACCTTCCTATCATCACGGTGTACTCCAGTTTTCCCTTCTCCTCACATGTCCAAAGAATGTAGATTGTCTCTTTCTGATGTGGGCAATCAGTTCTCTTATTGTGTAACTTTCTTCAAGACATCTTCATTACTCTGTTTATCAGTGTTTTCTTATGGTATATTTAATATTATTCTGAGAACTAAAACTGTTATCCTTCTGTGCTGCCATGGTGGCAGAGTAGTTAGTGTACTTGCTGCCAAAAAAATAGTCTGGGTTTAAATCCCTGGCTGCCTCATGCAGATTCTAGGATCTTATTGGTGGGGGGGGGGGGGGGGGGGGGGGGGGGGGGGGGGGATTGACCATCTACTACTTAACAAGCATGTCCTAAAAAGGCAGCTAATCAGGAATTAGTTGAAATCATATGTGTTACGCCAGAAGGAGCAGATATTACATATTTGATAGGAGAAAGTACAAGTCCCTGAAGCAGAAGCAGTCTCTGCTCACTGTTAGCCACAGCCAGGACCCTTATTACTGACAAGCCTTTGCGTGCTTTTGTTATGACATGGTCAACATGTTCTTTGAAGGATAGGCTGCGATCAAACCTTACTCCAAGGAAGAATTTATTCAAGAATTTGATTTGCTTTTTAACATCTGTGTTCTCTCTTCGCTGCTTCTGTTTTGCCACGGAATGATTTTATGCTTTCTTACCTATTGATGGTAGTGATCTGTGACATCGTGTCTGTTTTCTCATTTTCCACCTGCAGAACATTATGCATGATGCCATCGGATTCTACCATGTTCAGTCTGGGGTAAACATGACCATGGAATGGTACGAGCTGTTCCAGTTGTTCAACTGTACTTTCCCACATGAACCCCAGAACAACGACCTGCTGTGGTGTAACCAAGGTGCTGCTTGCATTTATAAGGGCATTGACGACAAACACTGGACAGAGAATGGGACATTGGTGAAAGTTGCAGAAATCACAGGTAACTCCTGTTTCCTGTAGACCAGTGTTTCCCAAACTTGTCTTATTCGTGGCCCCTTTTTTCAATGAAACTTTTGTTCCACGGAGCCTTTTTCCAATGAAACTTTTTTCCACGGCGCCCTAACCTGAGTAAAAGTATGACTATTCGTGTCTTGATTAAATTAATTATGCAGCTTTTACAACATTTTGCGGCGTCCCTATAAAAAGGTCGTGAGGACGCACGGTGTGGGAATCACTGCTGTAGACGGTTACAGGAACCACCCACTTCTCCTAGTGATTTTCAACCTGGGAGTGCATCACTGTAAGGGACTGAGTAAAGTTCAAAGTGTGTCGAACATTTTTTTTTAAATTGCATATGTCCTTGTGAAAATTGGTTATAAAAAAAAAAAATTCACGTTCAATTCTGCAAAAAAATATTTTTAAAACTTTATAGAACAAAAAAACCAAGGAAATTTTTGTTTTTGTGAGCAGTTTGTACATCTACAGATAAACATCTAATTAATAAGATAACACAGTTCTTTTTTAATTGTGCTGGTGTTTTCTTTTTCGCCTCTCTTTTTAATCACATTTTGTTTTCAAATCTGGAGAGGGGGTGTCACATAAAAAAAAAAAGAGTTAAAAACCACTGTTGTATGCAGTCAAAGGTAACACACACTGCTTGTAGACAAGCATGGTCAAGTGAAAGTTGCAGAAATCAAAGGTTTCTCCCACTCCTTGTAGACAAGCATGGTCAAGTGAAAGTTGTAGAAGTTAAAGGTTTCTCCCACTCCTTGTAGACAAGCATGGTCAAGTGAAAGTTGCAGAAATCAAAGGTTTCTCCCACTCCTTGTAGACAAGCATGGTCAAGTGAAAGTTGTAGAAATCAAAGGTAACTCCCACTCCTTGTAGACAAGCATGGTCAAGTGAAAGTTGTAGAAATCAAAGGTTTCTCCCACTCCTTGTAGACAAGCATGGTCAAGTGAAAGTTGCAGAAATCAAAGGTAACTCCCACTCCTTGTAGACAAGCATGGTGACATGAAAGTTGCAGACATCAGAGATAACTCCCACTCCTTGTAGACAAGCATGGTGACATGAAAGTTGCAGAAATCAAAGGTAACTCCCACTCCTTGTAGACAAGCATGGTCAAGTGAAAGTTTTGATAAGCATATTATCAGTGCTTTCTTTTTATACAGTCAGCATATGTGCTGAACAGATTGAAGATATTACATCCTTGGCTTAGAAATGATTGTCCTGAGAAACTACTGGATTTCTGTCTCTGTGTTTCAGGACAGACTTTCAACCAGTTTGCTGACTGGGTTGAGACAGACAACAACACATTCCCTTGAACAGATTGAAGATATTACATCCTTGGCTTAGAAATAATTATGCCCTGAGGAACTACTGGATTTCTGTCTCTCTGTTTCAGGACAGACTTTCAACCAGTTTGCTGAGTGGGTGGAGACAGACAACAACACATTCCCTTATTACGAGACCTGGACAGTCATGGAAAAACCAGGCCAGTCTCAATTAATTTCTTTGTTTGCCATTAACTGATTTGTTTGTTCATTCATTGGGATTGTTTTAAAAAAAAAAATCTAAATCAATCTCTACATTATTTATTGTTTGTGGGTCGCTTTCATCAGTCATTTTTATTAGCTGTTTATGTGTCTCCTTCTCCTTCTTTTGGCCTCACACTGATACCAGGTTGTAGCACAGTATCATGGTCTTCTATATGCGTCTGACACTTTTGTGTGTGGCTCGAGTGGCAGATTTGCTCATCTTTTTTTGCAGGTTTCAACTACACCACTTATCCTTCTCTTTCTTTGTCTTTACCTCGCCTTCCTCTCAGATGTTCTGCTGTAAAAAGCCTCATACAGTTTGGTCTGGCTGCATGCTCACTAGATGGCCAAACCATTTCCTTCTTTGTCTGCCAGTATAATCCAGGCACAGCCTTATTCCAACTTTCTCTCTAATGCTGATGTTCATAACCCCGTCCCTTATTGTATTGTTAGTGACTTTACAGAGACAGTGCATTTCACATGTAGTTAGTTTCTGTTCTGATGCCCTATTCTTTGTCTATGTTTGGCACTGATAGCATGTAGTAGGAATGAAAATCATCATCATTGTGTGCCCTGCCAACTGGCGTAGGCACTCGTGCATCTCCACAGATCACAATCTCTGGTTTCCTGAAACAGCTCTCTTGATGATCTTCCTCCCTGCCATAATTTCAGCCCATCTAGCATCCTCTCTGTTGGTCTGCCTCTACCCCTCTTTCCTTTTTCGTGTCACTGAACTATTTGTTGTAATTCAGTGCATTATTTGCTGTTTATAAGTCACTTTCATTTATCACTGAACTATCTGTTTTTCAGTCACTACATTTTTTGCTGTTCAGTGGTCATTGTCATCAACCACTCGGCTATTGACTGCATAGATCAGTTTAATTATTCATCAAATGATATGTTTATCAGTTGTTACAGTATTTGCTGTTTGTAAGTGATTTTCATTAATAATTGAGCTAAATGTTCTCTTTAACTGATACATCATTTGCCATTCATACAATACTTTCATAGAACTATTTGTTTGTCAGGGACTACTTTATTTACTGCCTAAAGATCATTGTCATCCACCACTACATTATTTGCACACAGTAGAACACCTTTTTAAGCCCATTTATTTTTCAGTGCTACTATGATGAACATTTTGTGGTGTCTAACGACACATTTTTAGACATTTGAAGGTTAAATTTTTTATGGCATCCTTTTCTCTAGAAAAGATCCTGGCTGCATATTTTACTTTAAATTAAGTCACATTATATGTTTATCGTTCAGTACAGTATGTACTGTTCATATGTCACTTTTGTAAATAGCTGGCTTATATTTTTCTCATAAATCACTTTCATTAATCGCTGACATATTTTTCTTATAAATCACTTTCATTAATCGCTGTCTTATATTTTTCTCATAAATCACTTTCATTAATCGCTGACTTATATTTTTCTCATAAATCACTTTCATTAATTGCTGACTTATATTTTTCTCATAAATCACTTTCATTAATCGCTGAAATATTTCGTTATCAGTCGCTTCAAATAAGTTAGGCTGTTCACAAAACACAGTCATTAATAATCAAACTATGTGTTCAGCAATAACTTGATCTTCAAAAACATTTCAGGAGGCCAGGTTTGGTTTGATCCGTTTGACTGTGCTTCCTGGGTGTTGCGTGCTTTTGACACACTTGGGTCAGCTGGTGCAAAGTTCAACCAGTCTGTTCAACTCAACTACACAAAGATTGTTCTCTACAGCAAAGAACCCATCTACGTGGGCAACTCTAGCACGATCTACAATGACACGTCAACCCTGAGCGATTTGTACCAGTTTTACACCTACTTTCAGGGCTCCAAAAGTTTTGCTCAGGTTCTGGAGAATCTGCTCAAGTATATGGAGTGGTTCATTGAGACCGATACATTCTACCTCTTCTACAATGATGAGTACTGGAAGCTTCAGCTCGTCTACCCGTTCATAAAACTGACCTATGATGAAGTTCCTCTACCAGGTGCACTTAATTCCAACAAGTTGATATAGTATTGTATTTAGTTATTCCGTTTATGTTGTTTTTAGTTATTCCTGTTTGTAAATTATTACCAGAAGATAATTTAGGAACATAGATGAGTGTGATTTGGGGTCATGAGGTTATCAGAATTATGGTGTTGCCTATTGGGATGGCATGAGGACAGGAGCAAATTTGTGACTGTCACTGAGATGAAGGCTGGGAGAAAACTTGTGACTGTCACTGAGATGATGGCTGGGAGAAAACTTGTGACTGTCACTGGAATGATGGCTGGGAGAAAACTTGTGACTGTCACTGAGATGACAGCTGGGAGAAAACTTGTGACTGTCACTGAGGTGACAGCTGGGAGAAAACTTGTGACTGTCACTGAGATGACAGCTGGGAGAAAACTTGTGACTGTCACTGAGGTGACAGCTGGGAGAAAACTTGTGACTGTCACTGAGATGACAGCTAGGAGAAAACTTGTGACTGTCACTGAGGTGACAGCTGGGAGAAAACTTGTGACTGTCACTGAGATGACAGCTGGGAGAAAACTTGTGACTGTCACTGAGATGATGACTAGGAGAAAACTTGTGACTGTTACTGAGATGACAGCTGGGAGAAAACTTGTGACTGTCACTGAGATGATGGCTAGGAGAAAACTTGTGACTGTCACTGGGATGACAGCTAGGAGAAAACTTGTGACTGTCACTGAGATGACAGCTGGGAGAAAACTTGTGACTGTCACTGAGATGACAGCTGGGAGAAAACTTGTGACTGTCACTGAGATGACAGCTGGGAGAAAACTTGTGACTGTCACTGGGATGACAGCTAGGAGAAAACTTGTGACTGTCACTGATGACAGGGAAGGGGAAGAGGCAGTGGGTCTGTTCCCTTTTCCCTTCAAAATGGAGTCCCAAAACCTGCATGGGGAGGACGGAATTAAGAACTTTGCTACAGCTGGCAAAATGGATGGCAAAAGAGCAAGGGGAAGGAAAACAGATGAATACCTGGATGATGTAGCCACATAGGTGGATAAGACAAGAACATTGACCTGATATGTTATTCTGGTGATCCAGGGAGACTGTGAAATGACAGACTGTGCTTACCAGCGTGGTACATGATGAAGATCTTACTACTACAGTCCAGGTCTTGAAGACTGCCCATCATGAAGCGCAATCTATGTTCAAATTGACGTCACAAATACAAAATGTTAGTTATTTTATAAAAATAATTATGTTACAAAATAGTTGTTATTACCATATTTTTTTCATGTATAATACTCCCCCCATGTATAAAACAACCCTTATTTTTTAAAAACAAAATGAGGAAATAAATTTTTTAAACACATTCTGTATATAGGACAACGCCCAATTTTTAACTTTAAAAATTAGGGGGGGGGGGGACATACAAGGAAAAGTGTGGTATATTTTACGGCACCCAATTGTCTTTCATTAGTACACGTTAGCCGTTTTGTGTGACATGTTTGTTGAATCTTTCTGACACCGTAAATAAGTTATAGGTTTTCTGTACCTGTGTTATGTTTTTTTTTAACGCTACTGTTATTGTTATAGACACTTTGTGGTGAGTACTGCCACCTTGTGGTGAGTGCCGGCACCTTTGTTTCTTAAAAAAAAAAACTGGATGTATTTTATATGTCTTTACCTACATTTGTGTGGGTCTGTGAGAGAAAGTTGCTGTGTGTTAAGGGGGTAGTTCTAGCAGAGAATCTCGAAAAAATGTGATTTTTGAATTTCGAAACAAATTTGGTATCAAATTAAAGATTAATCAATGTCCTACACGTTTCTGTATACATTTTTAGAATCGGATAAGTAGTATCCGAGTTATGATGGCTCAAAGATGGTCAGGTCTTTCTGGTTTTGGAAGAAAAAAAATCAGAAATTTGTGTTTTCACACATACACATGTATTTAGCGACAATGCAAGCCTCCCTAACAGTTTTCTTACAATGAACGATCCTTGTACGGAACAATCAAAATGGCTGCCTTTGTAGAAGCGTGTTTACATTTTGTTTGGTCTGAAATAATTTGTACAAGTGATATTCTAAGCAATGTCAAGTGATAAAAAGTATTGTAACATTCAATGAAGTTAAAGTTTCTTTGGAATAGATTTATAAGGGCTACAAAGAGATGCAGAGAATTAGTTTTATATCATACTATTGAGAACGACAAACATGTAAACATAAACAATAACATTGACATTCCTACAAGTAATCTGTGGATATGTTAATTGTAATGTTGTAGTAATAAATAATAGTAGAACCAGTACCAAAGTGCCACGCCCACTCACAGTCGGTCATCAATAAAAATCAACGACCTGTATGGCATTGATGATGATCCAGGATACAGATTTAGAAGAATGTGATAAGGCAAATACTTATCCTAAATGTGACAGTACTGACAGGGAAGGGTACAGGATTGCTGACCTGGAAATTCTATGTCACCAGATTTCATCACAGCTGGTTTGTGTCTTTTTGTTACAACCAAGTCAGACTTACTGACAATGAAAGACAAGGACTTGGTAGTCACTTTGAATTTGTATGCAGCAACCACAATTGTAAAAGACAGACCATTTATCATTCCAACTGTCAAATAAGTGTCAACTACAGCAGCAGCTTACAAGTACACTCAGTCAACAAGCAAGCTGTTTTCGCTATGTGCTGTGCACGAAGTGACTGTTCGGACTTGCAAACATTTCGGGGAATAATGAATTTTCTGCCGCCTGTCCTGAAGTACACACATGAACTAATAAATGAAGGATATAAAGTGCTTGGAGATGGTGACACAGACAGCTTCAAAACAGTTTCTGATTCAAAGCCATACAGTGACACGCCTGTTATGAAGATAGAATGTGTCGGGCACGTGCAAAAAAGAATAGGTACCCGACTACGCAATATAAATAATTTTGTGGGAAGGGAAAGAACCTGTCCGATAGGAAGAATATTGGTGGAAATGAAAGGCTTACGGACACACAAAGTGACTCTATTCAGAAATATTATGGGAATGCAATCAGAGGTACTAAAAATGACTTGAAAGAAATGCGAGAAGCTGTTTGGACAATATATTTTCACAAACTCTCCACGGATCAAAAGCCTGTTCACAATCTCTGCTAAATTATTTGGTGCCCAAATAACATCGCTATTGCTACCAACACAGAACAGGATTATAAACATAAAAATTCCCTGCCTGCAGCAGTTATGGATGTTATCAAGCCAGTTTTCATAGATCTCTCAAACCCTACCTGTTGAGAAAATTTCTAGATGGCTACACCCAGAACGCTAACGAATTAATCAACAGCACAGTTTGGCAACATTGCCCCAAACACAAATACCATGGATAAGTAGCTGTTAATATTGCAGTTGGCATTTCAGTACTCATTTTCAATGATGGAGCAAAAACCCTAGAAGTGCCCGTTGTGGCAATGCAACTATTATGTGGATGTTTCACGTCAGAATTGTTCATCTCTACTGACACGTTTACGGCTGAAAAACTCTCTCAGAAGAAAGCAACAGAAGCATCATTGGAAGCGAGAAGTGCAAGGAGGGGGAAGCTACTTGGAATAAAGGAGGTACAAGATCAATCCGAAGGCTACCCTTATTTGACAGGGAGTCACTGAGGTAAAAATTCAGAAAAATGTTAACAAAAAAATTAACGCCGTTTGTTGTAAAATTTTACATTTTTTTTCACTTATCCTGGTATAACTTTCTCAGATTTTTAACTAATCTGCATTAAATTTTGCATGCTTGTTCACATTATAACTGGCTGTAGCCTATTCTAAGGGAATTTTAATATCATGATTGTGTTCATTTTTATGTAATTTCAAATTTGTAATTTTTTACACACAAAAAGAGGAAAATTTCAGGTAGCATTACATAAAATCTTTTAAATGTGTACTGTTTTCCATAGTCCGGGCCATACTCACACCATTTTTGTATGTGCAGTTTAATTTGGAAGGAATTTGGCTGCACCATTTCCCAAAAACTATTTCCAAAGTAACATCTATATTTTGCATATTTAAAAAATAAATTTTTCACTTAAAAAAATTATTATCTCACATGTATATATTCAATTACAAAGATGTTTGTTTTATATGAAAGCCTTACCAAATGGTCATTATGTCTGAAAATTTGAGAGTCCCATCTTTAAAATTGAATTTGTTATGATTTTTTTTCCAACGCCACTGATTCCCTGCTAGAACTGCCCCCTTAACGCCCACTACACATGCAAAATAAATTATTTAGCTAAATGTAAACTATATATATATATATATATATATATATATATATATATATATATATATATATATATATATGTTTACATAAGTAAAAAAAAAGGAAGGTCCTTTTCCCACGCCTCTGGGCGTATAGGGCTAGACCTATACTTTTATAGACCAGTCGGCACAAGATGGGTGATGTGGTCAGCATCACGCCTGCCGCCTTTACTTCCCGGGACTGAATAATAAACCAACACAAAACTGGTGTCGTCAGCCACTAGAGGGATTTACTGAGGAGGAGATCTGAGCACTTATGGACTGAGCCATTCCGACATGCAGTGAGGATAATCTGTCGACTAACATACATCTGAGTTATGCATTTTTACTTTACATGTGCGGTCTTCAAAATTTTGCCGAAACTGAGTAGTTTTTAAATGGGACAGTGAAGGACATCTTGTGCGATTTCCACTTATTTCTTTTAGTATCATTTGATATATTATCTCCCTACTTATAGTAACAGCAGATATTTAATAATGCAGCAGTATAAGTAGAACTCTTATCTCAATGCTTGCAATATGAGTAATCGTTTTGCTTAGTGTATTTTGTCGCTTGCTTGCTGTTGAAAACCTGTGATTCTTTCAATAAACTGTTGTAATAATTGACGTGTGCTTCTTGTAAACTCTCTTTCGTTCTCAGACTTACACGTTTGCCACCAATGTGTTGTTCTTTTCATTCTCACTGCCAGTAGCTTTTATATGTGAAGGGTACAAGCCTCTGTGAAAGCTGTGGTGCAATGCATGCCTCCACCAATCCGTTAAGACTTTTTTTTTTTAAATATCCAGAAACCATGAGTTCTTAACCCTTTGGCTCGGTACTATGGATATCGCATTACTTCGGACTTGATTCCATGATAAATACTGTACATCTGGGAGAAATGTGGCTTTTCTGCCTTCCCCTGAGCGTGAAACCGGACCAGAATGCTAACTGCCTGGGATCTCTCCACTGAATGACAAGAGCATGTCTGCAGTTCTTGTTCAATATTATGTGGTGTATGGGCAAAGTTGTGGGTACTTCATGTTGAATTTCTGGTACACACGAATGTTACGCATACCTTGGGTGTAACTAACGATTGTTTAAAGAAGCTAATGAAAGTAGATCTCTATTTAAAACAGTCAGAAGGAAACTAAAACATTGTTCTTTGGCCATGTAATGAAGAGAGGCAGTGGAAAATGAAAGAAGGGTAGAGGCAAAAAAAAGAGATGATGCTGAAATAATGGCATGAAGGGATTTCATCAAGAGAGCTGTTTCAGGCAACCAGGGATCGTCATCTGTAGAGATGCATGAGCACTTACGCCAACTGGCAAGGCGCATGATGATGATGATGGCTGCAGAGTCTGCTGTGTTCAGCTCATGTGATGTTTAAAAATTGGTTTTCAATTCTTCTAACATGGTGAAACATTTCAATTGTCTAAGACGCCAATTCTCTCTTCATATCCAGACACTCCAGAACCTGTGTTTTAATTTTTTTTTTGGGTTATGGATTGTGACCAATTCTGTATATCACATCGGCAGGGATTTTATCTGATTTTCTAATAGCTTATTTATTGTCCAAGTTTCTGTACCATACAGCAGGGTGAGATTGATCCATAACATTTTACGGTTCTTATTTTTAATATTTATCGTCTAAATGTCAGAAACTTTTGTTGCATCTTGAAGATATTTTTTTGACGATTTTTTGACTTCTCCCATCATTGGCAAATCAGCCATGTGTACATGTGGATTAGCACCTGAGACAACAGGTTACATCCTTTAAAACTGTCCCCAATACAACATATCAAGGCAAAACTTTTGGCCAAGAGAAACATAGGTGCAAGCTAAACTTTACAGTCGCTGATTGAAATACAAAGACAGTATATAGTTTCATACTAAAGACAAAACTGCAGATACAGATAATCTATTTCAAGCTAATGAAAGAAGAAGAAACTTCTACCACCAATTATTGTTGCCAGTCCAAGATAGGAGATCTATTACTTGTTGCGTTATCTTTCTGTTTACTTGTATTTTTGAGTGCATTCATTAATAATTGTTATTTTTAAAGTAAATAAATGAATGAATGACTTGCTGAATGTTGTGAGGACACGACACGCTGAATGTTGTGAGGACACGACACGCTGAATGTTGTGAGGACACGACAGGCTGAATGTTGTGAGGACATGACACGCTGAATGTTGTGAGGACACGAAAAGACTATCAATGTCTACAGAGAATGGTGCTACGGAGCGTGACCAGGGAATCTGGTCACTGTTTACCACTCGGGGGAAAAGGAAGACAGACATACAATCAGACTGCTACTGGAACTCTGCAGTTGCTGCTGAATATGAGGGCAGAGCACTTATAGGGATGTCTCAAGTGCTATGATGTTGGTTCTCAATTCAACTCTTTTTATAATCCGAGAAATTAATCCACCAAACATTTTCTCTCCCATTCAGACATATTTTACATGGTTAGAACATTCAAATGTCATCTCACATGGTTAAACACATTCAAACATGTCACCTCACATGGTTAAACACATTCAAAAATGTCAGTGCGTACTTCTCAAACATGCAATCTCACACAGTTAAACATTTTCAAACGTGGCTGAATACACATAAACATGTCATCTCACAGTTGAACACATTCAAACATGTCATACCTGGTTCAATACATACAAACGTCATTTCACAGCTTAGATTCAACTACAAAGAATACAAATGACAGCTACTCCCAGTGTTGGTGTGTGTGCATGTTTTGAGAAGTTTATTACTTTTGATTAGTGCTGAAAGAGGCACGGCGCTGACATATTCATGAAGTACAAAGTCATCAAATAATATCTAGCTGTCTGTATCAGCTGGAAAAGTTTTTTTTTAAAGTCGGCATATCTGCAATGGTCCCAAAGTAAGCTCTAACTACCAAACCCAGTCTTAGCGTTCTATGTTAAGACAGATAAAAGATTGTCACTGACATCCTAAAAAAAGCATACTGCTAACAACCAGACAAGAACTGTCTGTCCATTTTTTAAAAATCAATACTGTTTTCAAACAAGCCTGAAAATTCTGCCAACCAAACAAATCATGCTGAGACAAGAACTGAGTTGAGATGCTGGGGCAAGAATTGTGCTGAGCAATGAGTTCTGCTCATAGAACAAGAACTAAGCTCAGATGGCAAGAACTATGTATGTTGATATCAGACGACTGCAGCACATCTGTTCGGTTCTATTATATACTGATGTCTCACTAGCTGGGTTCAATGGTTGAACAGAAAAATATTTGGGAACCTGGCCTGGGAACCTGCAACTACATGGCATTGGACGTCAATTACATTATTACCAACATAAATAACACAATGAGTCATACAAAAAGTTGCAAACAAAACAAGAATCCCTCCCTAACACCTGAGTGATACAATCTGCAAAAGAAAAATACTTTTGGGGGAAAGTAGAGGTAACCAAATTTGTGCAATATGATCAGATCTTTGTATATTTTAATGTTGCTTGTGCAGTGACAGTTCTCATGGCCAAAATGAATACCCTGAGGACTCGCTGTCACGACGATTGTTTCAATCCACCTTGTGTGCTGTCAAGCCAGAGAAGCTCAGTGAGGGTGTCATTATGATTACAGCTCGGGCTGGGATATGTTAGGCCTCATATATATATACATATATATATATATATAAAACCAAGGCTGTAAGTGTTGTGTGTATATGTAACCTGCACTGTGCCATCTGTCAGGTCTTTCATGCCAGTACTACCTGTTCTCTGAAAGTGTGCAGATAGATGTATACCCAACCTGACATCCAAACTGTGCCAATGGCTTCAGACAGAGAAGCACATTCGGGAGCCTTATTCTAGGAAGAGGAAATGCAACCCGAAAACTTGATGTCGTGGCAGACCAGACCAGGCCCTTGGCTGGCAGTTGGTCTAACAAGAAAGACCCACCAGCTGGACAGACATAGCACTTGTCTGATCCGGCAGCTTCTACAGCAAACTGTTACAAAAGTATTGGCGCTATAGTACCTTTAGAGAAAAAAAAGCAGAACCAAGAGGGAGAATCATGATGTATGGGTAAAACACGGTCTTTACAATGCTGCCACAGAGGACAGAGGACAGTCACCATTGGCAGTGATTTTCAGATGCCCCCCCCCCCCCCCCCCCCCCGTAGGGCAGTATAACATCATCGGGAAAGGTGCCAGATATCTGTTTCTGTGCAAAGTGATCTATCATGCCCTACAAGTTCCTCACCTGGGTTGTCAGATGCCAGGGCTTTTTAGAAGTGGCCATCCACAGATCATAGCCTACTGTACATGATCCTTCTGCAGTGATAATCAGGCCTCTGATGATCATCATTCTCAGCACATGGGGCCCAGAATAATCTTAGTTGAACAGCTCTGTCAGATGTCTAAACAACCAGGGCTGTGAGGTGTCACTCATTTATCAACCATCATCAATTCTCTTTATGCCTAGTGGCACATGAGGCTTCAGAGAGGACTTTCCATGCTTTCCTTGTGCAACCTTTAGTGCAGTTTTCCATGTCAGAGATGCCGTGGTCAGGTCACTTTCCATTATTTGTTTTAACTCTATGTAACCTACTGCTTATTTATACATTTGTGTGCAGCATGATCGTTATTCACACATCTGTATGTATTATTCATGTTCATATGTAATCCTCAATATGTTAAAGTGCAATATCAAACAATACACTTTCTAAAGGCTCTGTCAAAGTAAAAATATTCAAAAAGTTACATATCTAAATATTTAACAAATTGAAATCTAAAAAAATAAAAATAAATAAACTACCATACAAAAGCTTGGAAAAAAAAAACACAAAAAAAACTCGGAAATGGAAGCAGATGAACTCAAATGTTGAGGTGTTACGTGTGAGCTTTCTGTATTTACTAACAACTTTACTGCTGTGTTGTTGTTGCTAGTTCTGGGTTTGACAGTTTGTTGCATGCTGCTGGTCTATCCCCGACCAGTATACTGTTGCCAGACCAATGATAAACTGTCTATGTTGTTTCATGTTACTGGTCCAGAAATGACGTGTACATTATTACAGGTGCAATAGTCAACACCCAACATGTCTGAATCAACCAACATCAAAGTGCACAATCAGAATAATAAATTAAGTCCACTGACCATATTATGCCCTAATACCAACTGCGACAGAAAGCCATGCTGAAGAAATACAATGAACATACAGCCAAGGGACAACACAAAATATGGAATGACAGCATTAAGAGTAGTTTTAAAGAAATGGAGATTTAACTTATGCACCACATTCAGGGGAAAAAGCAAACTTTTGGCCTTACTCTTCTCCCAGGCATATACCCATACATTATTGTTCTCTCAAAACTTTCGTGACGTTTCGAGTTACCAAAATATTTCAATTTTCTGTGCTTTATTATCTTTAAGAGAGCCAACCTTCTTCAATATTCAGTTGTTGAAGTATGGATGTATTTGTTCTTTTCGTTTACCATGATATTCTTAGAACCCGTCTGTAAAATTTTATTCAAAGGCATTTATGCTACGTTCAGCAAGTGTCCAGGTCTCACAGGCATATGTTGCAATGGGAAAGAGGCATGCTTTGAAATCTAATTTTAATCAGTTCTGTCTGTCCCACTTCTTAATTTAATCAGTTGTTTTAGTCTCTGATAGTAGTAGTCGTTTGATTTCTTTCATTTGTCACCACTGGTGGTAACCAATGACCCAAGATACTCAAAAATGTCCCACAACCTCTAATCTTTCCTCATTAACACACATTTCTTTCTCCATGGTAGTTTTAGTTTTATTTGTATGCATTACAGCTGATTACTGTACAAATTTCACAGATCAGTTGGTGACAGTACATATGTATCTGCTGGTTACTGAACAAGTGTATCAGATCAAATAATTACTGTACAAATTTATAAAAAATTGGTTGCTTACTGTACAAAATTTATTCAAGTGAGTTCTAAACAACACAGCAAAAAAAATGTCTTGCACAAGTATTTAAACTACCCTAAAACAAATATTTTTTAAACAAAAAACAATCAGCAACAGGATGTGTTTCCACATCAGACAGTCATGCAGGCAACCACAAATCTTTGCTCACCTGAAGAAAAACAAAAACACAAGAAACAGGATGAAGATGCCCCCTAACATATTAAAATGTTAGATAACCAACTACCTTGACATAAGATGAGGCATGAAAGCACGAATGCATAGCTACAGCTGCCTGTAGGCACTTGGCACAGCAGAGCTACAGAAGCATACTACAGCTGTTTGTGGAAACTTGGCACAGCTTTAGCTTGTTTGGTAGGCTTAGTAAAAGAGCTACAACTGTTTGTAGGCATAGATGTCAAAATATATGTTAACAACTATTGCAGCCTAAACCACAACACAAGTGTGCCACCTGGCCCTTGAAAGCAGCAGAAATTAACTTTACACACCTCACCCATCCAGGATCACTGTCACCCTGACCAGTAAAGAAGTTTCAAGATAAAATCAACCAGAATTACACAGCTGATCTGATTACAACAGACAACATGCATAAACATACAAACTAAAAAAAAAAAACAAAAAAGTGATTTGCCTATCTTCATTAAATTTTCCAAGCCAGTATCCCTTAAACTTTTTGTTTTTTAACCAGTGTACCGGCAAAACAGGGGAATTGTTTAATGGACCACCTGAAAGCTAACCCAAACAACTGATAGCTAATCCAAACACCTGATAGCTAACACAAACAACTGACAGTTAACCCAAACAAACACAAATGTAGACATCAGTTTATTGTTAAATTTGACTTCACAAAATTACAATTTTTGGCTGCAGTGTACTTGCTGCTGCTTAGAGGAGTAAAAAATCTGACGTATAGAGTCAATCGCTGGGCACAAAGTGGTATCGGAATCAATGTAGCACTACAGAAATAGGTACACTTTGTACGCCTGCTGGGATATTTTCACAACCCACTATTGTTCTGCAGACCAGCGATTAAAAAACACTGGTCGAAACCAACTTCCATATTGGCTGCTTGTGTTTTTATACAACAATTTTACGTTCAGTATTTTTTTTAAAACTACTTTCTGAATGGTCGGATCTTGTCAAAATTAGTGCAAAGCGATTTGCTGTCAAATCGCCAGCAGCTGAAATAAATCCCAGAATACCAGAACCATGAAATTGTTCCCATAAATTACACAAGGAAGCAAGTGAAATGTTTATGTACAGGGCAAGCTGGCGCAGTAAACATACACTCACAAATAATCAACTCAGAGGTCTGTAAACAACTTACAAACAAAACACATGCATATATTCAACCTCAAAGAAGACCCTTTTTGGTTAAAAATGTTAAAGCCAAACAAGAGATGTAAATGATATTAACTTTTGTTAAAGAAAGAAATATAACAATGGATCTGAATGTCTGTATCAAAGTATAGGCCAAATTAATAGTAATTTTACGAAATGTTAAATTATCAACAGCAAATATACCAAGCTACTAAATATCAATACAATCAGCTGAAAGCCAACAATGAAAATGAGCAAAGAGAATTAAGTTTCAGATTGTATTCAAAGATCTCTATCCTATAGCATGCGCCACCTTGGGGGTCAGCGTGATATGGAAGACTTGAACTTGGTCAATCAATCACCACAGGTTGGTAGAGCGACCACCGGGTGGTTGGCTGACACGGGTTGATCTGTGTTCCTGCGGCTCTTGAGGTCCTCCAAATATTCCACTCTGATTCCTATTTTGGGCCGCTGCCTGCCTAGCTGTCTGCTGCGGCTGAACTGGCTGCCCCGCAGGTTGCGAAGCTTTCTCTGGCTGGGGCTGGTCCTGACTAGTAGGTTCTGGCTTTTCTGCCGCCTGTTGCTGTTCCTGACCTGAAATTGTGTCAGAGCTCAAAGATTCCGCTGTCTCAAGTGTACCCGCGCTTCCGGTCTCAGTCTTAGTAGAGGTCACAGAAGCATTCTGAAACAAGAGATTTTGTTAGACATAAGGAATCATTTCACAAACAATATGTCTCTTTTCCTAAACCTAAACAACACATAAACATTAAAGGTTTCTTTAAACACCAGAGGCATACAAGGCTAGAGTCATATTTTTACAGACCAAACGGCCTACAAGGGGTGACGTGGACAACACCAAGCTGGCAGCCTTTACTTGCCAGGTTTTTAAACAATACCCATTTATGGTTGGATTGACCTGGAAACCAAGCTCTATGCTAATTTCAACCCATGACCTGACCCAGAGGTGAGCGCCTAGCTGCCACGCCACCCTGACTTCCAAAAACTACAAATAAATTACACTAAAACATTAACTGGCTGTGCTCCTGGGGGAAAAGTCATCTGTGCCTGGACTGCGGCCATGTTCCACGCCACCCAGACTTCCAAAAACTACAAATAAATTACACTAAACCATTAACTGGCTGTGCTCCTGGGGGAAAAGTCATCTGTGCCTGGACTGCGGCCATGTTCCACGCCACCCTGACTTCCAAAAACTACAAATAAATTACACTAAACCATTAACTGGCTGTGCTCCTGGTGGAAAAGTCAACTGTGCCTGGACTGCGACCATGTTCCACGACTTGGTGTGTTGTGCACACATACATTTTTCAGATGTGGCTTTTTTTTAAAGAAACGACCCTGTTTACTCTGACCAGGACCAAGCAAGAAACCTGTTTCTAAGATGACAATGTAGAGGTGTAGATCTATAGAACATCTATGGAACAGACATCTCCATCTATGGAACAGACATCTCCATCTATGGATCAGATGTCTCCATCTATGAATAAGATGTCTCCATCTGTGGAAGAGATTTCTATGGTACAGACATCTCCATCTGTGGTACGGACATCTCCATCTGTGGAACAGACATATCCATTTATGGAACAACTGCTTCCATCTATGTAACAAATATGTGAAGTTACCTTTCGATCAAACACAGCATAAATATACCAGATAGTGTGAGTCAGAGGTTACTTACATTTGCAGGCTGCTGCTGCAGCTCTGGCTTGGGCTTTGGTTGCTCATATGGCTCTCCAGTGATTGGGTTGAATGCTGAAACATCAAAGAACAGGTTCTCCTAAACTAAATTATACTATCACATTGTTTCGATACCGTAATATAGGCTCACTGACACTCACAAAAAGAGATATATTTAAATATATATTTAAAATTAGGGGCCCTACCCAAACAAATGGTGTATTCGGCAAACGACACTGGACTGGTTGTTTTTTTATACACCCCAGCCTTCGATGGATGTGATGATCAACATCACACTGACCACCTTTATTCTCAACGGGAAAATATGCCTCGATTTGAAATCGAACCCAAAAATTTCATGTCGTGGGGTGAATCTTTTGGCTGCTATACCACCATTGCCTCCTATATTTATAAATACCAAGAATAATTCTATGATATACTATTATACTTGTATGCAGACTGTTGGTTCAAGCCTCTTAGGCGGATTCACTTTGACTTTACAAATTACAGGAAACACCCTAAATTAGACGGCTTTTACAACATGCAAGTTATGAGGGCAGTGGATCTACTCCCCTCAACCACCCAAGATTACTTGCATTGTCAACATACACTCGCTGCTTTCTTCCCCATGGAAGTGTCTAAGTACTGATACTAAAGTCCAGAAGTGGACAAACAACCAGAACTTTTCACAGGAGTTTACAGCTGGTGAACGCGAAAAAGTGTTTATATTACAGCAGCACTGAGGAAATGATGCCTTAAAAAGTGGTGCTGGTCTCTTGCCAGTTCACCGCCTATGTACTTTCATACTCAAGTAATCACTTATATCCTGTGCCCATTTTCATCTTGGTGGGACCATGCCCTTCCTTCCTGGTACCATGCCTTCTGCTATAATTCTTTCCAATCCGTTGTGGCGCTTGACTTGACCAAAATATTTCAGTTTCCGAGACAGGATGCATGTTATTAGCCAATCTTCCCCGATGTTCAGATCTTTCAAGGTGTTACAATTTCTCCTCTTCTTTGTCCAAGATATTCTGAGAATCTTTCTATAGCATTTAAGCTCAAAAGCCCCTATTCTCTCTCTTAAGGACGGGGAGATAGTCCACAACTCACATACATATGTTGCTACAGGGAAGATGCATGCTCTCAAAATTTTAATTTTGAACTTAATGCTGGTGCTTAACCATAGATTTTTAAGGCTGTTCAATTTTTGCATTGCTATGGCCATCCTCCTTTTAATTTCTGTAAAAGTTGCCATTGCTATTTATTATAGAGCCTAGATAAGTTTGTGACATTTTCATTTTCTTCATCATTTATTGATTATCCACAATATTTTTATTATATAACAATTCCAGCTGTAAACTGTATAACCAAACAAATTTCAACTGAGAAAACAAAACAACTTTTTTCAATCAAGTCAAATTATCAAAACTGAAAAACAGAACAAGAGAATGCCAAACATGTGGCAATCAAATGCTAGTGCAACCAATCTATGAGATCAGGTGTCCCTACCACCTCTGTCAGAAAACTTCCTCATTCTTCTCCCTTGTCTAGGAGCAACCACGTATTTACCCAAACTGTGAGCTGAGGATGGACAGCTTGCGGTCTCATTCTCCAGCCTCTCCTCCCTGGACACCGGATGACTAGCGATGGAATGGCTCGATGTGACAGACAGTGCCTCTGATGTCTCTGTACACATCTCGGAATGAACTGAACTAACTGGAAATGTAGAATTTGAAGAATTAGTTTCCTGGGTGATGGCTGACTCACTGGTGCTCGACTCACCAAAAATTCTGGTAAAAGAATCACCTGTATCTTTTAAACTTCTAAACATTTTTCGGCGCCCTGTGCCAGTTTCCCCGAATATATTGAGATGTGTGTCTTCGTAATAGTAATGGGGTTTAGCATGGTTTCTTTTCTGTTGTTCAACGATTGGATTCTGCATCCCACTAATAGGCAAGCTAACATTACCACCAGCCTTATCAATTCCTTCATCGGAATTTCGATAATTGCCAAAAACAGAATAAAAAGAGTCTTCACCATTTCTGGAAGCCCGAGACTTGTTGGTTGCTGCAGTGTTCTGGACCTGGCCAGCTGCATTACTGGCACTCTGGCTACTGCTGTCAGAGTTGTTGCGGGCTGTATTTCTAGCCTGAGGTTGTGCATCGCTGGCACCAAAGATGTTACTGCTAGAACCCCCTGGAGGATTCAACACTCTAAAGAGGCAAGAAGTAGAAAGGAAACATTATAGTTAATATCACATCTGGACATCAAAATAATTATACATAGCAAAAATGACAAGTGTGTTTGAGCAAAATAATAAGGAGGCTGTTAAACATTCAAAATAATTACTAAAGTAATTCATGGTTAATTTCGGCCACATTGTAAGAACAGAAAAAATAGAAGTGAGAACTGCAAAGATTTGTGGAGAGACAGAGAGAGACTAAAGAATATTCTGGACAGCCTATAACTGTCACATGAATGGGTGCTCACTTGCGTTAAAAAATACACGTTGCTTTAAAATGGAAGACACGGGGGAGCATGGTTTTAGTGCCGGCTGACAAGGCACTTGATGTCAAATTGTATTCAACTTCTTCATTTCCTATTATTTCAACCCACCTAGGGGACTTCACATCCAATACAGTTTTATCTTAATATCTTTGAGTTAAGGCTCTTGTCGCTAGTGGCCTTTTTCAGACCAGTATTTATTTTCGGTGGCCACACATGTGTCTGATATTCTACTGGACAGATAGAAATCTGTCTCTCAGATATGTGATTTTGTGAATTCTTGTTTGTACTTTTGGTATCGTAGATGTGTGTAATGTGCGGCGATGGCTCTCTTGCCGCAACGTTGACTTTGTTATCTGTGTCTGTGATATTGTGAAGCCGACTGGTTCTATAATTCGTTTGGCATTGATACCTTTTACTTAATGATGAATCAAGTAGTGGCTTAAGAAGCAATATTTTGTCCACATACCCTATAGATTCACTAATCCATTTTTCCCCAATGCATGTTTTATCTGGTCTTTCCCTGATTAAATTATCCTGTGACTGCTCCAGTAGGGCAGCCAGGCAAGTGCAGTGTCTAGAAGCTTGCCTGCTGCTCTGGAGAACTTGGTTAAAAGCCTAATTTAGACAGACATATATAATAGACTGGGCCATCCTAAAAAAAAAGTAATAGAGAAAATGCTAGGAAGTGAAGGCAGGTGGCAGGATGTTGAATATCAATTCCTTGAAGGGTTCAGGTGTCCCATTGGGGGGAATAATGGACCCACTTTGTAACAAGCATGTCATGAAAGCTGACTACTTAGAGGTGTTTCACTGAAAGTCAGAGTGCACCTGCCTGGGAGGTGAGAACCATCAGTCTGCACACATTTTTACAAACTATAATGTTTTGTCAGAGATTAAAAGCCAGTGAATGCCAAAAGGAAGATGAAGATACCAGTTTCTATAATATGTCCCCTTTCCATGCTAGTTTATGCAGTCTAACAATATTTCCCCTTCCCTGCTAGTTCATGCAGTCTAACAAATATTTCCCCTTCCCTGCTAGTTCATGCAGTCTTACACATATGTCCCAACTTCCCTGCTAGTTTACAGTCTACCAAATAAAGTCCCTTATTCCTGCTAGTTTATGTAGTTTAACAAACTTGTTCCATTTTTATGCTTGTTTCTATATAATCTCTGACAAACATTTCCTATGATAGTTTTTATGTGTGTTCAGCCAACAAGATACTTCCACTTTCCCTGCTGCTCTTTGTTCATGGGACAAATACTTTCCCTATCCCTGCTGGTTTTTGTTCACAAACAAATACTTCATTTTCAGCCGACTGCAATTCACTTACTTAGTCTTTCTTCTTCTACTTTGGGGTGTAGAGATTTTCCAGAGAGATAGCTAGACTTCTCTATAAGCATTCTTTTTCTGGCTTTGTTCCATTCCAAGTCCTCTGTCAGTTAGGGACTGTTAGATGTCTTCCCAGTGGACCCTGGGTCACCCTGGAGGTCTGGTTCTTAGCCACTCATGGTGGCCCATTTTCTCCCTTTCTGAATACATGTCCAAACAATCGTAGCTGACTGATCCACGCATGTCTAAAAGACTGGTATCAAGATCTTGACAGTGTCTGATTGTGGACTCTGTCCCTTCTTATCACTTGTTTGCTGTTGTCATTGCCCATAGGAAGACCAGTAAACAGCAGATTTTCATCCTCTTGCCCAATATCTCTTTTGCTAAGAAACCGTCAGGTAATGGCCTGGAAGAGTCTCACAGCAGCCGATTCCCATTCACAAACACCTATATCCTACTGATGTCTGTTAAAAATCAGACAAACAGACTCTTTACCATCCCTTGCTGGTTTTTATTCACAATGATCAAACACTTCCCTCTCTATTTCTTGGCGATTCAATTATTTCCTTGTTCACAACGGAACAAACTCTCCATTCCTTGCTGATTCCTGTTAAAAACTGAAATAAAAACCACCATCATTTTCTGCTGATTAGTGGTCACAACCAACCAAATAATTGCTAATTTTCAGCTTTCAACTGAACAAACACCTCCCCATTCCCTGTTGATTCATATTAACAAACTCATGTTCGATAAAGATGATCTCTAACATGAACTATCAGAGTATGTTAATCAGACCAACACTTCATATCTATCCTCCGAATAATGGTCCCAAATTATGGAGGCCGAAAATATACCCTAACCGGCCCTCAGTCACATGTCACCACAGAGTATCTCCCATGCCGCTACGCGCGCATGGATTGGAGCTAAACTAGATGGCTGGGACTCATGAGCAAATAAAATGAAGGAAGCTGCAGGAGATGTGGTAGCTGCTGCTCCTGAGTCCCAGCCATCTAGTTTAGCCCCAATCCACACGTGCATAGCGGCGTGGGAGATACTCTCGGCGGAAGTCCGCAAATGACATGTGATTGAGGCCCTGTTAGGGTATATTTTCGGCCTCAATAATTTGGGACCGTTATTTGAAGGATAGCCCACTTCACTAGTTCCAGGGGATTCCTGTTCACAACCAAACAACACGTCACCATTCCCTGATGATTCATTTCTCTTCACAACCAAACACTTCCCCCCATTCCTTCTCGGCTGATTTATGTTCACACACAACGAAACATAAACTTTCCCATTCCCTGCTGGTTCCTCCCTGTTCACAACCAGACACTTCCCCATTCCCTGCTGGTTTCTGTTCACAACCAGACACTTCCCCATTTCCTGCTGGTTTCTGTTCACAACCGCAACCAGACAAACTTTCCCACTGCCTGTTGTTGGTTCCTCATCTGTTCTTTATCAGTGAGTCTAGACTCAGACACTGAGTCACTCAAACTTTCCTTGCTGCTTCCCGTACAGTCCAACACATACTTGCTTGTATTCTGCTAGTTTTTGTTCAAAAAAAGGCAAAAACTGCCCCTCCGCAGGTCCTCTTAACCCGGTACGTATAATAATTAATATATGCCGTTCCCGTTCAAAGCCCGTCATGTCATCCGACGACCGCCTCCAATCTGCTGACAGGACTCACGCTGGGCGTGGACTCCAGTGCCACTATTTGTCACAAACTTCTAGATGAAAAAAAGATCTCACCTGGAAGACGGCTTGTTGTCCGTGTTTAAACCCTGAAATGTGTGTGTGGTAGTCATTGTTGAACAGAAATTTCTCAACCCCGCTGGACTGTCAAACAAGTGAACTGTTGGCCCGGCTGGATGTGAGATGACGATCCCGTGTGCGCCTGGTTACCGGAAACCGTCGAGTATGACCAGGTTTTTCACAACCACAAGCCAGGTTAGTAGAAACAAAATGCCAACGAGCCAGTCCACTTGTTCATAGTCCCCCCCCCCCACCCCCCCCCCCCCCCCCCAAAAAAAATACGCCAGCGTGACCATGTGTGTAGATACTTTAAAAAATTATTTGTCTCCATCGGGACATAAGCCCACCACCTCCCCATCCACAGGCAAGCGTCTAAACGTTTTACCACTGTGGCCCCCTTGCTTGTACGTGAGAGACATGTTACATGCAACCAATGCGTATTATAAGATGATGTTCTGTCGCATCTTCTCTCAGATTAATACAATGTTATTAAGATATAAAGATATATCTAATGCTGTTAAGAAACAGACAATAAACGCAAATTCAAACCAACACCGTGCTACTAGTGCCATACTTGGGTGTTATCAAGTGAGAGGAGATGCCTAAAGAAAGACTCACATTGTACCACTCAAGACCGATTAAGAAACGACATTATCCGGTTGACTAGGAAAACACTTTTCACAAAATTCATTGAGAGCCAGAAAACAAAATTGTTTGGTTATCTCGTTCGAATGCAACTACGAACCGGGATGTCGACACATAGAAAAAAACACTGAGGTGATGGGTGGACAGATCAAGACATAATAATGACAGTGCACAAAATGGAGGGAAAAAAAACCAGTTATATATTTCAAATAATAACGTAAAATAATCAGAAATGCCTAAAAATTGAACTTTTATATATTCGTAAGGAATCGCTTCGTCACTTTAAGAACCCCCCCCCCCCCATCCCCCAAGGAGGGGTGAAGTGAGCTGAGCTCCTCTGCAATTTTTCGGGTGGGGGTGGTCCTAAGAATGTCTAGAATCCCCCCCCCCCCCCCACCCCCCCCCCCAAGTTAGAGCGCTCTTGCTTGCTCTTGAAAAATATAGCTTTAAAGTAGTAGGCAGGAGAACAAAAAGGTATACAGCGATTCAAATGGGTGAATAGTTAGTTAGTTATCATCACACATCCAACTATTTAGTCCATACTGATTCATGTACGGATCAACACGAATTTGTATGTGTGGCCTTAGATTGTCCATATTTTATAATTTACAGTTGCAAAGGTGCTGCTGTTTTCTTGAAGTGGCAAATTTATTGTATCTGCGTTTGACTAAAATTTATGAATCAATAAAAAATGTAATATACAGCAAGTGACACATGCGTTTAGAAATTAGTTCACCTGTGCAGCGATGTGTGGGGATTATTTTGATAGCCTGTCGGCAATGGCGCGTGCAATGAAAAATCGGCAGCTCACGGGAAACTAATGCTAGAGAAAACCATATGAAAGTGAAAAGCCTATAAAACGCGTGGAATCTGATGTTTTGATAAGTTCCTTCTTCTTAGTTAACTATAAGCATGCTGACTGATTGCTTTGAATTTGTGTCCCCCTCCCCCCTATACCTCAAACAAGGCAAAGTGCTAGATGTGTGTGTACGTTTTTAAAAAAATCGCATAAGGACATTAGTATTAACAGGTTCCATGCTACATTTTAACAACGTACACCGAACGGTTATTCAATTACAGATTTTTTAAATTTTGTAGGATTTCTGGAACGCACTATAATACACAACAGACGTTCGTAAACTGACGCTTGTACACAATAGATGACATTAAAAAGCATGAAAGAATAATTAATGTGTAGCTTGGGGGCGGGGGGGGGGGGGTTCAAACAAATTCCAGCAAATCAAGGGATGAGGAAAGGAAGTTGGCGCTGGAAAGTGGCCAGGGGAAACGGCAAAATCGTAAGTAGAACCAGCAGGGTCAAAGACATAAAGGCAGACCGACCAAAAACCTTCCCCCTTCTTTCTCTCACTAGGAAATAGAGGATGAAGTCATGAAATAAGCTGCATAAGATTATCAACAATTAAAAGAGTTCGAGTGAAATGGCTGGGAGCCAACGCTCTGTAAGGAGATTGGCGGTGGTGTGTGGAGGCCAGCAAAATAAGACAAGGGACATGAAGAAGATTATTATGATGACGATAACAGAGAAGACCCAGGAAAAGAAGAAATACACAAACTATATGCTCAAACAAGACGACGTCAAGTAACCACCTCCTTAGACAAACAGACTGCTTGGCGTTTTGTTTTGAGTGCAACTCATTTGACAGATTTGTTTTATTTGTATGAAAACTGTCAGGCCTCATAAATGAGATATCTAAGAAAGATGGTCCAAGTGAACAAGACAAAGTTCACAATCAGACAGTACGCCAGAGTCTTGTAACTCCGGCCTTACAGTCGGATAAGATGGGTCTGGACATGTATTCAGAAGGGGAGAGAATCGACTACCTTGGCAGGCCAAGAACCAGGCCAGGACCTGATCACGTTTCCCGGCCCATCTGCATACTTTCTTAGTCTGACCTAGGTCAGAGGGGTGTCACGTTGTGCTGCTTTCTTCGAAAAAAGTCTCTCATAGGACCTAGGTTCAGGTTGTGGGTGGGGCGTTTGGGTTAGGGGAAGTTCTAAATGTTTTGGGGTCGTTCAAAAGCTGTGTCCTCGTGAAGAATAGAACACGTGACGTCAGGCGCTGATGTTTATTGGAGGCAAGACAACGTGACACCCCTTTGACGTAGAAGAGTCTCAGAAAGTAAGAATGAAAGGTCAGACAGTGTATAAATAGTCCGGGAAATGTCAACAGGATCACAGACCAATAGGGCAACCCGGGGTTCGCTAGAAAGGCGACACCCAACAGTCCCTGGCTAAGGCCTGGAATGGAACAAAGCCACAAAAAAAAAAAAAAAAACTACAGATAGAGAAGTCTGGCCATCTCTCTGGCAAACATCTACACTCCATCGTAAAAAAAAAAAAATCGACTAAGTTAGTAGGTTGGACTGTTGGTTCCGCGCCTCTCAAACAGATGAACACCGACGGAAACGTCAATGCAGTCAGGCGGCCGGTTTGGAATTCTGTTTCTAGGATGACCATGGAGATATATGCAGACAGGTCGTGACCAGTACCAGACCAAGTCTTGGTGCACCGTCACGTGTGGTTCAGCACCTCTGCATCCTGACCAATAAACAAGAGAGCAGGATTCTTCCGGGAGCCGTCGTGGTGTAGCGGCTGGACACCCGTTTCCGTAGCGGAAGGTCGTGGATTTAGGTCCTGATAGAGCCAAACTTTGTGATCTTGGCTCCCAGGTCGACCCAGCCTTAAATGGGTAATAGGTTTGGTCATGGGAAGCACAGACAAACAGTGTGATGTTGACCTCATCTACCAGTGTAAGACATGTGTCAAAGGACCATGTCATTTAAAAACAGAGAAGCAGACGGGTTGAGTCCAGAATTGACATTACAGCCCTCTGGGCATTTCCATATGCGCTCCGTCCCCATTCTTGGCAGCCAGCGCAGAGTTCCAATGCTAATGGTGCCGGTCATATGTCCGTCTTGCCTTTCCTCTGAGTATAGTATGCCAGCCAAACCCTGTGGTCACCCCAGGTGCATCATTCTCTTCTGCCCATCAATTAAATAATTTCTCTTTGCTACTTGTTCCCAAAAGGCTCTGACCACATCTGCCTTGTCATGTATTAATTCACCACCCAGCAGTGCAGATTCAGCCAATCTGCCTGCTCATTTCCCCCCAGGTCAGCATGGCCTGGAGAAAAGATCTAGATGTATTGTTCTCTAGCCACCAGCAAGCTGCAGTGACCGCCTCCACCCCCATGTTAGATGTAGTATCATATGCCAGGCTGTCCTGCAATAAAGATTTTCCATTGGCTCTCGCTACAAAACCCCAGGCACTTTTCTTCCCTCTCAGCACAGAACCGTCTGTGTAGATAATCACATCATTAGGATGAGAACTGTCGTGAATCAACTGTTGGACTTCCACCTCAGCAGCCCCCCACTGACTACTCTCTGCACTCCTAGCCCAAAGTGATATGACCTTAAATAGGTCAGATCTTTCAACTGGTAAAACTAGCAGACAAATTCACAGATAGACAAGTAAGTAGATGAACAAAAGGGAAGGAGACAAATGAATGGAGGGAGAAGCAAGCAGAAGATAGTCGAATGGCCAGTGGTGGACCTCTCGTGTCTAGTGGGGAACCACTCCATTTTCTTGCTTGTCCAGTGTTGACTTCACTTATGCAGACTAGGTGGTATGCATATTCACATCACCCACAAATATAAAGAATATGAAGACCACAAATGGGAACAAGAATGCAGACAGGGAAAAGGTTTCAATTATAAATAATGACATGTCACATAACATGGGAGACAGGAGAATAAAATACCACACACTGGAACTGTGGTCACAATTGAGCTCATACCACATTTCAGCTGTGGTCACACACAAAACATACCACTAAAAACTGGTCACACACAAAACATACCACATTTCAGCTGTGGTCACACACAAAACATACCACTAAACACTGGTCACACACAAAAACAAACCACACCGGAGCTGTGGTTACACACAGAAAAATACCACACACCGGAGCTGTGGTTACACGCAAAAACATACCACACACCGGAGCTGTGGTTACACACAAAAACATACCACACATCGGAGCTGTGGTTACACACAAAAACATACCACACATCAGAGCTGTGGTTACACACAAAAACATACCACACACCAGAGCTGTGGTTACACACAAAAACATACAATACACTGGAGATGTCATCACACACAAAAACATACAACACACTGGAGAGGTCATCACACAAAAATACATACAACACACTGGAGATGTCATCACACACAAATACATACAACACACTGGAGCTGAACTCACAATAAATGAAAACACACACCAAAGCAAACTCTCGATGGCATACCGAACATCATACAGTCCAGATAAAAATTGCCATGTATTAAAACATCAACGTACAACAGACTACACCTCATTAACATTTATAATGGCTAAAAAAGAAGAAGGGAAAAATCCAAAATTCAAACTGGTTAATGCACGATGAAACAATCTGATAAGTTTAACAAGGCAAATACCACAAATGTCAACACTTATGTCAGTGTCATTCAGAATAGCAGCGTCAGTGTCATAAACAAAGCGGCGTCACTGTACCAGGCGAGACTGCAAAGTTATACATCACTGGCCACTCAAGAGTCAGAATGACTGCCACCTCCGAAAATCTGGCTAGTTCATTTAACTAAACAGTTGGAATATTGTTCAATCAATCATGCAGTACGGACAAACATAAACTACAATCTTTATATAATTTGCAGCACTGACACACACACAGTAAAGCACAAACACACATTCTGAGGTAATGCTATTTGATATGAACACACAAGCAAAGCTGTTTTGGACTGACTCATGAATAAACATGAGAACTGCAGAAACACACTGGCTAGACAGTGGTTTTCAACCTTTTCCAGGTCTCTCCTCCCTCCCCTGAATAAATGATAGAATCCCCACTATGACTTTAAAAATTGTGTTTAAAAGAGGACAAAAAGAAAAATCCCAAGGACTATTAACAAGAATTTTGAAGAAAAAATCCCACTGACATGAATCAGTGTCAAATAACAAAAACGTCCTTGGCTTTCTGTTTCATATATAATTTTAAAAAAAGGGGGGGGGGGGGGGGGGGGGGGGGGGGGGGGGGGGGGGGGGGTGGGGGGGGTGGTGTGTGTGTTAATTTTTTGTTTATAATGACAATTAAAAAATTTTAACATAAAGAATTCAGTCAATTTAATAATTGCTTGAGTCCCCCCCCCCCCCCCCCCCCCCCCCCCCCCCCCCCCCCCCCCCCCCCCCCCCCCCCCCCCCCCCCCCCCCCCCCCCCCCCCCCCAAACCCCCCACTAGGAAAACTAGGCTAGACGCTTGTCTAACAGCCCAAACGTCTTCTTTGGTTCATATCCACATCGAGTCAATGGAAAAAGAAGAAGGGACCACAGGAAACAGCAAAGGCAGGACAGTGTTCAGGGGAACCCAAGAATGATACAGACTACAGGAAGCAGCCGTGGATCAGAGGAAAGATAGAAAAGATCTTTGGATCTCATATAGACAGATTAGATCTTTGAAATGCAAAAAAATATAAAAGAAATGTGGAACCCAGAAATACAGAAGAGAATCATGGTCACAGGTAGAAAAACAAAAACAGAGGCATAACAAATACATGACTAAAGACAAACTGAGAACAGATGGGGAGGGAGTTAAAATCAACAAAAGAATAATTTAGAATTGCATTAAAAAAATACTTGCTAATGCATTATTTGCTAACAGATATTACTATTTGTACGACAGCACTATCTCCATGGTCCTCTGATTAATAAAACAATCAAGCATGAGTAAGATGAAACATTGGCTGCAGCAACAATCACAACACAGTGGCTAATTTTTAACTGTCCAAATCTTATCCATGTTATCTTAGACAAGCAGCACCTCTATGACATATGCCGAGAGAGACAGACAACATACTGGGGTAATCTGAGGGCTTCGTCTCCTCTTGCTCCAGTTAACTTAGTTAAAAAGTTGGGTGGGAAATGGGAATTTAAGTATCTTCCCTGTGCTGTTCCAAATGTACTGTGTAAGTCGGTCAGTCTCAGGTTTTTGATGCCACGACTCCATCTTATGCAAGGTCTTCCACTAACTTGCTGATCGTTGTATTTCTACAACCGGCTCTCAGTGGTAGTTGGTGCCAAAAGCATACATGTGGGTTCGAGGGCTCAACTGTTGGGATGTAAAAAAGGACAGACAAATTAAAGATTTCCTGAAATTGGATGTGTTAGCTGAAAGGTGCTGACGTACAGCCCAACTGTTGACCACCACAGAACACAGGGGAATGTTAGCGTCTTATACATGCTTTTTGCAATGTACCTGTGTAACTCTGTCAGTCTCTAAAGCTGCTTGTGACACCACAACCTAATCTTCTGCAAGGTCTTCTGCTAACTTGCTGCTGGTTGTATTGCTCCAACCCGTCTCTCAGTGGTAGAAGGTACCAAAGCATTCTCTTCGAAGTGAAATAATTTGTTGTTCTGTGTGGATTCCAGGGCTTGATTGTTGGGGCTAAAAATATGACAAGATCCCCTGCTCCTTAACCAGTATGTCGCAAACCGTGACTAATTTAGGATTTCCCCAAATTGGATGTGTTAGGCCAAAAGTTGCAGACATA
Organism: Candidula unifasciata; assembly: GCA_905116865.2. Lineage (NCBI taxonomy): Eukaryota > Metazoa > Mollusca > Gastropoda > Stylommatophora > Geomitridae > Candidula > Candidula unifasciata. The sequence continues at coordinate 110,065 of CAJHNH020001183.1, forward strand.
ACAGCCCATCTGTAAACCACCATACAAAATGCCAACAACTCTTTTAAGGACCAGCAGAGAAGAAGCAGCAGATGACTATTGCTGTTCTCAAAGAAGGCTGAATGAACTGTCACAGTCAACTGACCTAAAGTAATTTTACGAAATAAAATGTGCAGCATGTTCACAACACTCATCTTGGATACTTGCAGACCAATGAAACATAAAACAAAGGAAAACACAAGAACAGTAATAGCTAACAAATCAACACATATCAAATAATGATAAATAATGGAACTGAATATTATGTAGCCGAGGCCAAGCCTTTATGTATGGTGCTGATGGTTTCTGTTATTTGATCTACTAGATAGTTCACGTCTGTACAGGTGGTGCCAGCCGAGAGATGAAGCTGATCGCGCCGAAGCACAGACTTCCTCAGAAACTGAGGACACTGAGGTCGAGAGCACAGGTGTTCGGCAGCCAGCCGAAACTCGTAAAACAGAGTCCTGCCGAAGAGAGGTCAAAACATGTTCAGGTGTATATCTATAGTCATAGGACAGGTTTTTCATATACAATGGTACTTCAGTATATGTTTGCTTCGATATACATTCAACTTGGTACACAACTTTTGTTTAGAATATGCAACTGTATCAGTCAACATTAATCACGAAACTGCACTATCTTTGTTTTCCTCTCTCGAGACAAAGTCACAGATAAGACATGAATGATCTGGCACAGAAGTATCACTTCCAACAAGCGGTAACAGCATTGCTTGGAATGACCAATGTCACATTACTGAAACATCCTAAGGAGCTGGTAGAAGCAAAGTTCTTTGGACAGATGTTTAGTAAAAGTCAAACTTGATGAGCCTCACCTGGGTCCAAGTAAGGAAAAAGCAAAGAGAAATAACACCAGAATGTCAGTTCAAGTGAATGGGAACTCTCTTTCCAAAGAATAACATCTCCTCCTCCTCCCTTCTCAGTACCATCGCTAGTAGACATTCGATTATTCTCAGCAAGGTAAGGTGAAGTTAAATTCTCCATTTATTTTATCTAACTGCTTTTGTATTTATTCATTTTGGTAGTAGGCAGTATATAATATACATTATTTTATACAACCCCATCAATGTTGAATGTAGAATTAAGAATCGACATCACAGCACCTGGGACACTCCCATAAGTGTTCAGTCCCCATTTTCAGCAGCAAGCGAAGAGTTCCAATTCCGATGGTACCAGTAAGCGTCTGATTGTATATCCGTCTCAATGGAACCCCATTAATGTATGGTTTGCCAATAACAAGAGGACTGTTTCTTGTCATGGCAATGGATTAATTACTCTCCCTATATTTCTTATGTGAAAATGTGTCTTGGTATACGGACTGTCTGGTACATGTCCAAGGATCAGGAACGAATTAACTCTTTGAGTCCCAGGGGGTTTAGCATCATAGGCCCAAGGAGTAGTCAAAAGAGATGTAAAATCAGCGCATCATGTGTTCATTGGGCCTCTAGGTAGGAATCTATGAACGTATGATGCGTTCCTTGGGACTCAAAGAGTTAAAAGAATGTACACCGAAGTACCACTGTATAAACATGCATGGGTTTTTCATTTATCCTCCTGTTGTGTTGTTAAACACCACACAGGCAATACTGTCTAGTCATTCCACTTCATCATGAGCAATTGTTTTTCAATATAGATGGAATCAAGCCTAGCACCTCTGGCCTCTTTCAACAATGTCCATCTCACAATATACCTTAGAAAATCCTAATTTCTTCAATACATTTATTTCCCTTTTCAACACCTGTTTAGGGATTCTCTGCCTGCTTCTCCTCATTAAATGCCTCCGTATGCCACCATCTTTAGTCTTATAACTGTTGATACAAGAGGAGGCTTAGACATTTATTTTATTTCTTTGCCCTTCTTGAATTCAACCCATTTAATGTTCACCGATTCCTTTTGGCATTTGTCTGCAGATGCATTAAACCTTCCATTCAATATCTTTAGTGGGTTTCCCCAACATACCTCAAGTATTCAAGTCACATATGGCTCTTGCATACAGCAAGGAGTCGGCTCTGTGGCTAAGTCGACGCGAACGCTTCATAATGACGAGTTCGACAGTGGTATCAGGGGGCCGATCGTCCGGAAAACAATGGCAAACTACTGGACCTAAATTTTCCTAGAGAAACCACACAACAGTCAAGGGCTGCTGGGGTTGGTTTTCTGCAACGTCCTGTAAAGGATACACAACTAACCTATGTAGCTATACAGCAAGGAAAAATAATTTTAGAATTTACCATAATATATTCTAAATAGGCTAATATGTCGTTAACACACACACATATCTTTAATCTGCACCCCATATTTCATAAATACTTATCTATTATATTTTAGCTGGTTGCGTTAAGAACAGACATCACAGGGCTGGAACATGCCAGTAAGTGCCCCAACCCCATCTTCAGCAGCCAGCAAAGAATTCAAATGTCGATAGCACTAGCAGCAGTTTGAATTTACTCTGAGTAAAACACGTGAATACATCTAGACTATTAGCAAACAATTACCTGCAGTAGGGGTTTCTGCGCGAGGCATATCTCAGAGTCAGGAAGCGATAGTACAGGAACGGCAGGAAGATACTACACTTGCCACTGTGGGTAGAGAAGAACATTGATTACAGGCAAATATTATATCACTCTCTGAGAATTGTCACGAAGTTCAAGTATTTTATACACAGACATGTCAGTGTCTATAGTGCAGCTATGTGACCAAGGGAATGATAGTAGTGAATCTTCATGTGTTTACTGACTGACCAATACATGACCCACAGTTCAGCCAGACAATCAGAAGTCTATGGCTCAGCACCAGCAAGGAAATTAAAATTAAAATTCTGGGAGCAAACTCTTCCCTGTAGCAAAATTGATGCCACACGTCGCGGAACTACTCCCCGGTTACCTCAGCAAGAAAATAAGTGGCTTTTGAGCTGACATGTTAACTTTACACAAGAGTGTACAGAACACTAAAAAACTAAGAAGAGAAGAAATATCGACATTTTACAAGTTCCGAACATCAAGGAAGACTAGCTAGTAAAAAGCATCCTGTCTCGGAAGCTGATATATGTTGGTTAAATCAAGCCCAACGGAGGACTGGAAAAAAAATAACAGAAGGCATGGTATCAGGAAGGAGAGGCAGGGGCCGACCAACACAAAGATGGGCACAGGATATAAGTGACTCCTTGAACAAGAAAGTACCTTAGGCGGAAAAGCTGGCAGGACAGCGAGTTTCTTTCAGGCAGACCGTGATGAGAGCTAAGTTCTGCAAAGGACCTGCTACATGATGATGATGCATATAAACTCCCGGAATAGGTTCCAGGGCTTCATTTTGGGAGGTAAGAATAGTGCCTCTATAAAAAAGCATGCCATAAGGGTGTTTCCCCCATAAGCTAGAGTGCATCTGTCTGGCAGGTGAGGAACCAACAGCCTGCATACAATTAAGCCAGAACTTTAAAATGGATGTACACGCAACAAGACCAGAAGTGGAAGAACAACCATAGCTTTTCACAGGTGTTCACAGCCAGTGCAATGTGAAGAAGATATAAAGAAACACTACCATCACTGGATGTGATGTCACTAGATATTAAGTGTTACATACATAGACAACTATAAATATAGCATATAAATGATCAACATAGAGGTAAGGGAGAAAGCTGGGCACCTAACACAGACTTTATGGTAAAAATGATAGCTGGGCACCTTGCACAGACTTTATGGTAAAAATGATAGCTTGGCACCTTACACAGACTTTATGGTAAAAAAGATAACTTGGCACCTAACACAGACTTTATGGTAAAAATGATAACTTGGCACCTAACACAGACTTTGTGGTAAAAATGAATAAAATAAAGTTATGTATTGTTACACGGACACCTGAGAGACATATGACTGTTAACAGTCAAGTTAAAATGTCTGAGAGATGTTTTACACTTATTGACGCAGTTCAGGTGAAATATGGAGGCAGCTGTTACTCTTGAGAAAGGGGGTGGAAGAATAGAGAGAGAGAGAACACACGAAGAAAGGGGACAAGAGAAAGATACATAAAACGAGAGAACACGAGAGAGAGAGAGAGAGAGAAACGAGAGAGAGAGAGATGAGAGAGACAGAGAAGAGAGAGAGAGAGAGAGAGAGAGAGAGAACACACGAAGAAAGGGGACAAGAGAAAGATACATAAAACGAGAGAAACAGAGAGAGAGAGAGAGAGAGAGAGAGAGAGAGAGAGAGAGAGAGAGAGAGAGAGAGAGAGAGAGAGAACACACGAAGAAAGGGGACAAGAGAAAGATACATAAAACGAGAGAAACAGAGAGAGAGAGAGAGAGAGAAAGAGATGGCACATGCATAAGAGGGAAAGAAGTCAGATACACAGAAAGAGGTGGTCGAGAGAACGACATACATGACAGCATACATTTTTAAAAAAAGGAAGAGAGACACACAGAAAGAGCTGCCGTGATGTGGCAGCTAGATGCTCGCTTGCGGATCTAAAGGCTGTGGATTCGAACCTGCATGGTACCAGATTCTTCCAAACATGACCTTGGCTCCCAAGCTGACCCTTAACTGGGTACCATGTAAAGACCTGGGAAGTAGGGGCAGGTGGCATGACGTTGACCACATCAACCACCAAAGGCTGATTGGTCTATAAAAATGCGAGTCTAGCCCGATGTGCCTCTGGTGTGTAAAGGGACATTACATACTTTTTACACATAGAAAGAAAAAGACAAAGGGATATTCCATTCCAATCCACACAGATTAAAAAAAAAAATCTCGAATATGTTCAACCTGCTCATGACAGCGAGCTGCCTATAGGCTCCAGTTATATTTGTGGTTTGATTTATTTGCACCACTAGTGTGGCTAAGATTCCGGTATGTGTGCCAGTTTTCTGTCCATATCCTATTAGCTAGACCGCGTCCTTCCTGTCTGCGTCAAAATATGTTCCCTTTGTCCTTATCTTTTTTTAAAATAGTTTTTTCCTCAAGTGCCATCCTTGGTCCGGTTCATTCTCCTTATTTTGTCCATGTGTCCTCCAACACATTTCCGGATCTGTTCCCTTTGTTTGACCAGGTGTATCTCGTAAAAAGCAGAGCTTGTTTGCAGCTATTTACATAACGTTCTCTCAGACCACCAGTCACAGTTTTCAAATTGTATTTTACTTTCGCAAAAGTACATAAAACAGTTTCTGGGTTTGGACTGATCCAAAATTATAAATTAAATTTGCGTATGATCCTATCCATCTTATAGATGTCTTTAGAAAGGGAGAGTATATTGTTAGAGACAAGTGAATCACACTGAAGAAAAAAAGTTCAACAGTGTCCTTGATAAGAAGGCGGAAGACTACCTGCAGCATCTTCACAAAGTAAAATCCTCACCTGAAGATGAGGATGATGATGGCCGGCATCAAAAATATCTCGGTGCTGGCGATGAAGCGGAGAATGTTGACCTGTTGAGCCTCCAGCTTGTTGATCATGTTGCGTACAAACATCAGAGATGTTGGTCCCATCAACTGAGAACAGGCAATGTGCAAATGCTAACTGACAACACAAATGCTGGCTTGCATTCAACTAACTATGATGTTGCCCTTTGTATTTTTTAAGTTAAGGCCCTTGCCTTTCACAGCCCCTTGCTGGCTAGTATTTATTTCCTGTACTCACACACAAGTCCGAGATTCAGCTGACCAGACAGATATGTGATTTCTGTAGGAGATAACTTCAGTTAAGTGATTTGTCTGTTTGTCTGTGTGTGTGTATTCTTGTTTGTACTTCTAAGCCAGCGCAGAGTGCCAATACCAATGGTGCCAGCAGCATTCTGATTATACGTACGTCTGACCTTTCCTCTGAGCGTCGAATATCAGAGGAAAGGCAAGACGGATATATAATCAGTTTGTATTTGTGGTTTTGCATATTCACGTAATGTGCTGAAGAAGGCTCTCTAGACAAATTGTTAGCTTTTTGTATGTGATTGTTGTTTTCCCCACAATGGGGCCCCAGAACTCACATTGGGAGACATGACCTATCTAGGCATTTCATCCTAGAAACAGGTTCCCAACCAGAAGCCTGGCCAAAGTAAAGTTGTATAGAGTTGATAGAATCAACTTATAGTTCTTCTTTTCTGTACTGCTTTTTCATGAATCATCTGACAAATTTCAGCTCTTCTAATTTCTTCACTTGCAATTGCATTTTTTTTTTTTTTACTACTCACGGGCAGTTCTGTTTGGACATTAAGTGTTGTCATGATTTTCTGCCGACTACTTGCAGAAAGGGTGCATGTTTGTCACTGTTATCATTCTTTGTGCCAACCTTGCAAAATACTGTCATCTTTTGATAAACTTGATATCAACTTTTGTAAAACTTCTCATCAACTGCTGTAAAACCACCTTCAACTTGAGTAGAACTCTTAATTACTTCCGTAAAACTATCACGTAGCTTGCATACGTAACTCTTGTAGAACTAACCTCATGTGTCCAATACTTACATTAAGGATGGTTTTTGTAAAAGAGCAGGCATGCAGTACAGCAAACAGGAACACAGGAATCAAGCACACTGGGCAGTGTTGAGCAAATTATTTGTGTGAAACATTTTTACACTAACAAACTCATCGCCAACATGTATAATATATTCACATAAAAATGTAAGCAAAGTTCACATTTTTACACCATAAGGCATAAAAGCTAAAGTCGGGATATGTGAACCAGGGTCAGTGCACACCATTATAAACCATAAGTGCTCTGCCACCAGTACGGACAGCGGATAAGAAAGTGTCCACCCGTGTCGCTGTCCGCATGCAAATCTGTAACTACAGCGACATTCCTCCATTTACTACAGAGTGTTAACTCTGGTACACATTACCTAGAGGCTGGGTGAACTTCAGGAACCGCCCAATTTCGAACACCGGCTGTAGCGAGTCGCATCTGGATTTGAAAGTGAGTCTCCTATCGACTGCGCTAACGCAGCCCCCTAAGGCATGTGAAATGTTACCTTTCAGGCACCAAAGCACTGGCATTGAAAGAGCGAAACACACCAAACAACCCTCAATACATGATGTGGTCAATATAATTGTGAACATCTTTACTTCCCAGGACAATTCCTTGCATCAATTTAAGGTTGGGCTGACCTAGGCTTCTGTGTCAATTTTAAACATCTGTTCTGCTGGTGCAACTGCCACATCTTCATCCACACGGTTACCCTAACTAGACACTTGTTCCTCGCACATGACAGCATGTTTGATGCATGTCAATAAAGTCCCTCTTTGCAAAGACAGCCATGACAGATATCTCTTTCTGCCGATCTTTTCTATCAAAAACTAACTAACTGCCTCTTACAAATTCTAATTCTTCAGTACAACACAGCAAAAGAATCCATTTAGATAAACCCAGGTAGCAGCATATTACAAGATGCTGACAAGCATGACCGCACATACCAGCCAGTTCACAATGCACTCTCCTTCTTAGTATTGAATTGGGGCATCAGAAGCAACACAGTTAAACTGCAAACTAATGCTGCTTAATCACCCACAGCCGAGATTAAACCTGGCACCGTGGAATTACAACGCTCTTTGATAAAATATGCATGAACAATCCCTGAGATAGTGAGGGGAAAAGAGCATTACAGAGTTAAGTACTTTTTAAAAACAATACTGTGGTTAGCTCTAACAAGAAATTCGGCTCTCCTTTAAATAACAATAGCTAGCTCGAAAGCCGACGGTCGCTTAGTGGGAGTTCACTTCCTTGGTTGCAGTGCAAACACGGAGCGGAAAAGTCAAGAATCAAAAACAAGGTCAACATGGCAGTTAGACATTAGGGTTTGGGTTAGGGTGACACATCACGGAAACGACGGAAGCTTATCGCTGGTTACGACATACAGATCCGCAGGTCTTACATCTGAGGTCAGTAAGTCGTGCGTCGGAAGAACACGGTCGCTAATGTGAGTACGGACAAGTCGCTATCAATTGGGCACCAGCCGCACACTATTGCTGTCATATTTAGGAGAATTCCAGTGGCGCCACTCTCACAAGCATCAGATTGTCGGCTATTATTTGGAACTCCTGCGTCAAAATTTTCACATCTAACCCTAACATTACCCCTACCCCTAACCCAAACTCGACCCCTAACCCACACCCTACCCCTAACCCAACCGTATGATGACAGGTAAGTATGTCATTTGTTTCGTTCCCTCTTTACGGTCTGTATTTGCACTGCAACCAAGGGAGTGAACTCCCACTAAGCGACCGTCGGCTTTGCAGCTAGCGATCGTTATTTAAAGGAGAGCCGAAATTCTGAACGAAGCTCATTTGCAACACCTAAGCACAAATGCGGACACCCCCCCACATAGTATAAAAAGCTGACTAACAACTTCCACAGACCCTCCTGGAGGATCAAATAACATGCAAGGATACTTGTGACTGGGTAGGAGTAGAGAAAAATGAGGCAGTAGATGAGGTAGTGGCTGGAGTCCTCCGTAAACAAGCGCCGCAGAAACTCCATGTTGAGCTGGACTTGTGGGATACGTTGATGCAACCGCAAGGCGCTTGTGGCTGCTGCAGCGATTAGTGCTCTTTGGTAAAATATGTACGGATTGTCCCTGAAATATTGAGGGAAAAAGCATCAAAGTTACGTATTTCATAGAAAACCAAACTGGTGTTAATTCTAAAATGAAATTTCTGAATATTTTTTTCAGTTCAAATATTAAATAACATCTTCAATATCATTATCATCATTTTCAAAGCAAAGGTTGATGAACTTTGCAAAATTCACATAAACTTAATGTAACAAATCCACACTGGGGCACAGTGGGGACATGTAGCAGGACAGAGCCTGCTGGTGCCTAAGGTGAGGTAAGGATGACTCCCCCTTCGACGCCTCACCGCGGCTTTAACATTCCCTCCGCAACCCACATGAGTGGTTGTGCCACAACAGTGGTGGGTCTAGACATCCTGTGGGCCCATGTAACTAATTTAAGGGATCCCTTATAAAACATACACAAAACCAAACAACAACCTACTACTTCAAAAAAAAAAAAATGTGACCTTGGTTTTTTCCTGGCTCTATGCAGTGGTACACACAATTTGAGTGCACATTTTTTTCTATAAATATTTTTTCTGGATATGATATTAAAAAGCTTGGAGGGAGTGGGAGGGGGTGCAGTAGAATCTAAAAATAAGAAGAGTTAGAGGTTTTTTAAGGAACCAGTCTAGAATCAGAATTCCCTATGTGGGTTCTGGGGCCCCATTGTGGGAAAAACAAGAATAGACTCACTGCCTCCCAACAGGCATGTTGTAGAAGGACCAATTTGCCAGTAAAATGTATGTACATGAAAAACACAAACCCTGGCACATAGCTATAGCTCAAATGGATGAAAAATCAGGACTTTCCGCTGGTTAACAAACAACAAGGAGAAGAATTCGGACAGACATATTTCTGTCTGTTTAAAGAAATATATGTACTTGCAGCTTACCCCAACAGTGGAATCAAGAACAGGATACTGCAGACAATGGTGAAAATTCTCGTCAGCCACAAGGTTGTCTCTACTTTGTTCTGCATCATGTGGGCCTGTGTGAATATACACATAACATTAAGGTACACTTGTCTCCTGCCATGACAGGTTGTATGAAAGCATTAGATAGTAGGTTGTATGTTAACTTCCATTGTTACACAGACATAATGAGGTTAAAGAAATCATAATGAGGTTAAAGAAATCATAATGAGGTTAAAGAAATCATAATGAGGTTAAAGAAATCATAATGAGGTTAAAGAAATCATAATGAGGTTAAAGAAATCATAATGAGGTTAAAGAAATCATAATGAGGTTAAAGAAATCATAATGAGGTTAAAGAAATAATATTTGCATGATGAACAGAGAGTTTTCAACATATGGCTGCGACTACTGGATAATCAAGATGGAGAATTTCTGGACAGCCAAAATGAGCAGCCCAGACTTTTTGCAAAAAGCCAGAGCCTGAAGAGAACTTATCACAAACATCAGAAAGAGATAATCATCATCATTATAAGAAAAAGGAAACTGGAGCAGGCTGTGACCACTGGAAAGGTATTTGGAAAGAAAGGTCAGAAAGGCAATGTGAGAAAATTGTTACAGCCTCCTGTCACCCCAAATGAACTGATGCATGCTGCGGAGAATAGCAGATTGTGCAGAGGCATGATCTCCCATGCCAGGTGGCAAGTGCTTGATGAGATTAAAGAAACATAAGGCTTATTCAGTTACCACCATTACAAATGCACCAGATATAGGTTGCATGCTTATTCTCTTTGTTCAAAACTGTAAGCACTGGAGGAAAGTCCCGGCTGTTCATCTATTTGAACTCTGTGCCAGCATGTACATCAGTTTTACAGGCTTATTTTTGGGCAGTTGGTTATTCCTTAATGCTCCCCTTGGTGAGATAGGACGTTCTGAGGATTTTGGAAGCAACGTGTCCACATCCCTTCTGAGATTACATGAATTGGGAGTGAAGATAGGCACAGCCAAGCATGAGAAGCATACTGGATGCACACAAAGTCTTGTTAACCAACATAGGACTGGTACTATTAACCGCACGATGCTGATGAATATGTTGAGAGGGGAATCTGAGCACCTATGGATGCGTCCGGAGTGCTGTTAAGATAATCTAACTCATAACTCCTTGATGCTCGGGCACATGCACACTGACTTCAAAGGAAATCCCCAATTAGTCGACTCCTGTGACATGCTTGTTTGGGAGGCAGTGGGTCTATACAACCAATTATCATTTTTGAGGTAGCAATCATTTGAACGATATACATACATCTCAAAGAAAGAAACAAGATTAACTATGAACCGCAGAAGGTTACAGAGTACTGATCAACATTTTAAAGTGACAAAAAGATGGTTTAACCATGTCTGCATTTAGATATGTCAATCTGATCAAAACTAGTCCTAATCCCATCAAATTGGCCAACAATGAAACATTTAATGCCAGCATCAACTCAACAACTTATTAAAAAAACAAACACAACTAATTTATGCCTGTATTTACTACTTTTGGGATGTAAGCAATGCAAGGGGGTGGGGGGGGGGGAGGAGTCATTTTAGCCGGAGTATTAGGGGCTTGAATGGCTAGTGCAGTCAGCACGATTTGTGCAGGTTATGAATATATTTTTTCCAGTGACAGAAATATATCCATGACCTAACAGAGGATTCGAACCCCCCCCCCCCCCCCCCCCCACTTCAAAGTTACCGACACTGTAAACATTTTAACATTACCAAAACTGAGTTGCCAGAAGGTGTTCTTTGTGGGCCTTCTCCAGAGCCATCATTAGAAGTACTACTTGTTCCAGAAGTATCGGCCATTACTGCAGAAAACAAACAAATGTAAATTAAACAGGAATTTCTTAGATCGGCAACAATAATGACTATCACAACTTGCTGGTTGTGCGTTTCCCTACTATGTTAACACCTACATACTTTCTTCTTCTTCTTATCCAAGCCCTTGATAGATATCACCCGCCTCCATTCATCTCTGTGGCTGGTCTTCTCTATCTCCATCGTCTTCTTGGTCTGCCTTGTGGCCTACGACTTATCATCTCCCTTGTGTATACAGTTTTCACTTCTCTGTCATTTGACATTATCTCAATATGCCCCAACAATTTCAGTCTATCAGCTCTCATGATGCCAATGATCAATGGTGATTTAAACAGATTATTAATTTCGATGTTGCTTCTTACTCCCCATTCTCCGCTGTTTGCATCTTTGATGGGTCCAAAGATTTGTCATAAGACTGTTTTTGAAAACCTGTAATAAGGCCTCATCTCTTTTAGCTGTGCTCCAAGTTTCAGAGCCATGTAAAACGACTGGTCTTATCAACATTTTATATATTTTGATCTTGGTGTTGCATGACAGACTTCAGCAGATGTTGAAGGGCATGAAAATGTCAAATGTTTGAGGTCTTTTCTACTTTTGTTCACCTTCCTCCAGTTATTTCAAAAAAGTAAGAAGGAAGCAGAGGGTTGGAGAGAGGAAGGGATCCAAGGATCTTTCGTAAGTGTTGTGTAGGTCGTCTTCTTTTCTGTGAGATTGTTCTTGATGCCACTGTTCAATCTTGTGTATGGTTTTTCTCTTCCGCTGTACTCACTGTATTTCTTCAACGTGGTTTTGTCTGATATATCTTCGACAAAGAAGATGAGAAATATTGACATCTTAAAAGATCCGAACATCTAGGAAAATTGGCCAATAAACAGCATCCTTTCTCGAAAGATGAAATATTTTGGTCACATCAAGCGCTACGACGGATTGGACAAAATTATGGCAGAAGGCATGGTACCAGGAAGGAGGGGCAGGGGCCAACCGACATGAAGATGGGCACAGGATATAAGTGACTCCTTGAGTGTGAAAGTGCATGAGGCGGGAGAACTGGCGAGAGACGGAGTTTGTTTCAGGCAGACTGTGATGAGAGCGATGTTCTGCAAAAGGACCTGCTACATGATGATGATGATGGTTTTGTCCACGAGGTGGTACCAGGGCATTCTTGTCAGATGGCTAAACATGTCATATGTTGTTCCTTTTTTTGAAGCTCTAGCATTTAAAAAAAAAACTATAATAGAAGAAGAAGCAGAAGAAATTTGGAGCCTTGTTAAATTTTTTACTAAACACCAGGGGGTTAAAATCAATGATCACAAAGTAGACAGATAAGCCTGCTAGCTTTTGCATTATCGGTAGCAAAAGTGATTTTCTTCTTCTTTTTTAATAGGAAGGGAAGTAACAACTGTTTTCCTTGCCTTCGATTAGGAAAACAGGTTTTGATGACAGCCTCAGAAAGCAAAGTGATATAAGTTTATTAAGACATCATAAAGGCTCTCCAACAAATATCTACAAATATTTGTGTGTGTAAATATACCCACCATGTCTTCACACTATACAGATGCAACTAGTACCAAAGATATCAAATCATCATTATGTGCCCTGCCAAATGGCATAGGCGCTCGTGCGTCTCCACAGATCATGATCCCTGGAACAGCTCTCTTGATGATATCCCTCCATGCCATCGTTTCAGCCCATCCAGCATCATCTCTCTTGGTCTGCCTCTACCCCATTATCCACTGATCTTTCCAGTTGTCAGATATCAAAACCCTATAAAATTCAGAAAACTGGTTTTCTCTGGGTGATAGTGTTAAAAAGACTGATCTTTCTCTGCACCCACATTTATTGTCTCTTCTCTAACACTTTCCTTACTTCCTGTAAGCTAACCTATGGAGTCCCGTGAGCTTTAAAAAAGAAAAATTTATCTTGCTGCATCAGTGTCTGTTCGTCTGTACTGTCTAGCCACAATGTTGACTGTCATTTGTGATTATGACACCTGGTTCCACTATCCATTTTCATTGATATACACATCCTAGTTGTAGTTTTCCTGCATATCTCTCCTTTTCGTCTGTTTGCCCCTAAAAGTAAAAGGGTACTTGGCATGCTGTGGTTTATAGCTAGACTGTGATCTAGGCCTCAGCCCAAAATATCAGATTTAAGTAAATATATAATTTACTAATTAGTCAACTTCTGTTTAAAAGCAGTGGTATACTTACCCAAACACCCCCCCTCTCCCCTTCCTTTCCAAGGGGCTCCAGAACACATACAGTGGGATATTTCGGCTATCCTTCGAAAAACGGTCCCAAATGAACTACGCAGACAGTTAACCCACACAGCCTCACAACACAGACAGTTAACCCAAACAGAGCCTCACACATATGTGAAATTCGCACTTTTTTTGCGGCGATTCAACCGTGTCAAAAGTAGCATTAACTGCGCATGACATTTTGGCGGAACGCAACAGATATTTTTACGACGATTACACGGCAGCAAAACAAGGAATAACTGCGGATGAAAAAAATTATCGACAATACTCCAGATAGCGCTATCCTACGGCAGGGCCTGAGTTATATGTAAGTTGCCGACTACAGTGCCACCTCCGAGAGTATCCCCCGCGCCGCTATGCTACGGAGGTGGCACTATAGTCACCGGGACAAAAGCCAACAATTTACAGGAGCTACGACTTTTGACGGAACTACCAGCGGCATCGTGGCGGCTGCTCGTTTGAAGTTGTCCGAGCCGACATGCGCGTATATTACACAGCGCATTACAGGCTGGTCATGTCTCGCTCGCAACGAGAATCGCGGATAAGCCGTGGTGCTGAGGTCCAATGGCGGCAGAGCGAGAGAGAACAGATATTCGGGCACTATTTGGAACTTCTGTGTCACAATTGTCATGTATAGAGGATGTCACTATTGGTAAGTAGTAGATTTCCCCCATTTTCCTGATACTTTTCTTTCAAATGTTTGTAGGGCAGGGCGTAATGAGGCTCTATTTAGGATAGCTGTCTGCGTAGTTCATCTGGGACTGTTATTTGAAAGATAGCCAATATTTCGTTTAAAATATGCAATTTGCAGTAGACCGTTCTTTAACCTCTAAATATGTTATAAGATCCCCCATAGGCCACAATAAGATCACCCAATTACTTTAGAACTAGAGTACAGTAACAACTACTATTAGTATATAGTAGTATTTAGTATTAGTAGTACCACTAGACTATAACTATAGTAGTGTTAATCTATATTATTATATAGTTAGTATTATTCTTGTCAGTAAGGTGAATAATTAAAATTTAAAAAAAAAGCAGAAAATATATTGTTAATTATAATTATTCGTATAATAAGAACGTTACCGTTACTAATAATGATCAAAATATTAATTTCTGTTTTTTTAAAACGTGAATTCTCATTAAACCCATACAATGCAAGTCGTTTCTGTTGGTGGTGATAATTGGAATGAAGATGGTCAGCAATGTTTCGAACCCCTGTTCTATATTCAACCACCTTTACGTTAGCTGATCAATGATAACTTACTTCCAGATAAGAAATCGTCAAGTACTGAGGCAAATGGAACGTAAATGTGTCTAAGTTTCTCTAAAAGAATCGAATTTTTGTTCTCGTCTTTTCCATAAGCTGAAGATGATTGTGCAGGTATCTGACCTTTCTTCTACTTCACGGCAAGAAGATTGTTGGACTTCCTGCTGATGTCGTACAATTCGTACTTAAATAGTATCAACAATATATCAATGGAAATTTGACACATCCTGAGGAGGACGCCCAAAAGAAGCATCAAAACGAACGTTGATGAGAGAGGCCAAGGCTGCTGGACTGGATTCTATTCATGATATTGAACTGATTATACAGGATATAAGAGAGTGGAGGAATAGACTGCGAGCCCTATAAACTATGTGGCAGTACTGTAGATTCAGATTAGGGAACTGATGGAGATATTAAAATACGATCACAAAAGGCAAGAGAAACTTTCGTAGCACTAGGAAATTTGTGGAGATTTCATATATATATATATATATATATATATCAACAGTAATACAGAACAAGCAGTTGTCAAATTAGCTTCTGTTTATGTACGTCAAACACTGATCCCAGTGTATTCATGCACTCATATACTGTGACTGTACAAACTTCGTTGTTGAGATATGTAGCGTAAAAAAAAAAAAAAATTCTGACTTGAATAGATATTTTTTCAACCCTGAAGAAATTAGCGTTCTAACAGGAATGCGTCGTAAATTAAAAAAAAAAAAATAAAGGAAAAAGTTCTAAGGAGACTAGGAACGAAAGAGGATTTGATAAATAAAATGAAACAGACAATGAAGCCAACAAAAAGCATACACTTGGGTCTTGCACCCCCTGAAATAGTCGAGTGTTCCGTCAGCTGTGGATTTTCCGTGTTTGGGGTAACTAAAAAAAAAAAGACCAAAAAGCATAACACTCTTATTTTTTGTTTAAAGGGTTACTGTGAGGAACACACGCAAGCGAGCGAGAGATAAGCCCTGTTACAAGCGGGCTGAAAACACCAAGACACTGGCGAACTGCAGCAATCTCAGAGAGAGAAAGAGAGAGAGAGAGAGTGAAAACAGGACTAGAGAATGCCAGAAATCCATTGCAGCCAATTTAATTATCAAAGATTATAATAACTGTTTGCAATCGAGATGAAGTCCTAGCATATTCCGTAGCAGTGAAAAACAAAAGCACACAAACAGACACACTACACCATACCACACATACAAATACTCACACACTGACACAGACAACTTTGTGTGGCTAATGTGGGGCAGAATAGAGATCTCAAAACGATAATCGTGAACAAATATATCTATTAATCTTTCACTAAACGTCATTATAATCTCTCTCGCTCTCTCTCTCTCTCTCTCTCTCTCTCTCTCTCTCTCTCTCTCTCTCTCTCTCTCTTTCACGCACACGCACGCGAGCAGACAACTATACATAGACACACAATTCATTGTGTGTATGTGTGTGTGTGTGTGTGTGTGTGTGTGTGCGCGCGCGCATGAAACTATAACTCATGGTTTTATTCGAAAACATTAAGATGCTATAAGTGCAAACGAATAAGAATAATTCCATCATCACTATCATTATAATCTCCCACTGGCTATTCTCTCTCTCTCTCTCTCTCTCTCTCTCTCTCTCTCTCTCTCTCTCTCTCTCTCTCTCTCCATTTCTATCTTCTTCTTCTTCTTCTTCTTCTTCTTCTTCTTCTTCTTCTTCTTCTTCTTCTTCTTCTTCTTCTTCTTCTTCTTCTTCTTCTTCTTCTTCTTCTTCTTCTTCTTTACGTTCATCGGCTGTAAACTCTCGCTGAAATTCTGGCTGTTCGTTCACTTGTGGACTTTAGTCTTATTTCAGAATTTGAGTTTTGTATGCACATTCGTTTTAACGATTTGGCTTTTTGTATGCAGATTGTTGGTTCTTTGCCTCTCAGGCAGATGCACTCCAACTTTAAAGGAATCCTCATAATTAGTCCACTTTTACGACATTCATGTTATGGGGGTAGTAGCTCTATTATTCTTCTGATTGTGCAGCGTCATGAATGCCGCAAATCTTTAGAGTGCTGGTAAAGCCTCAAGACCCTTTGCATGCAGAACAAATCTGTAGAACCAAATTACATGACGTCATCAAAAAAATTTGCTCAGAAGACATTATACGTTGGTTACAATAGCTACGGCTATGGTCTAACGCTGTCTTGGGGGGGGGGGGGGGGGGGGGGGGGGGTTGGAAAGTACCAATGAACAATTTATTATGGCAGGTCTTTGAAATGTCAACCACAGGCTTTAAGACATTATTGTACACGTCTTTTCATTTTGTCAGATACCTTTTGTAACGCGTCTGTTGTTATTTTTTGAATGGTAATTCTGATTACCAGGATGGGCTGTCCTGGGAAAGTAAAGACAGCCGGCGTAATGCTGACCACATTACCCACAGAGTGCTGATGGTCTGTAAAAATATGGGACGCTCTGCCCATATGCCCGATGCGCCGAAAGGCGTGAAAAGGGATCTTTACTTTTTTTTTTTTAATTCTGATTACTTCCGTTGATAACACTCTTCTCTTTTGAGTGCGAAGAATTACTCAAGCAGACGACATATATTTACTGCAAATTGCATCGCAATTGACAGTCGAGCACGTTTGTTGGATGACGTCGCTAACTTAAAAAAAAAATACTTTGTCTACATACAAAGTGTGACGGGATCTTACAAATATACTGTATCTTCTTATCTTCTTCTTCTTCTGCCTTTTTATCCCCCAATGGAGCATAGGCCCTCAACCAACTCACGCCAAGTCGTTCTATCCTTCGCCATTACATGGAGCTCTCCCCATGTCCTCCCAATCTTTCTAACCTCATTCTCCAGCTCTCTTCTCCATGTGTTTTGTGGCCTTCCTTTATTCCTATGCCCCTGTGGGTTCCAATGCAAAGACATTCTAGTTATGCTGTTCTCCTGTTTTCTCAGTGTGTGTGCCCTATCCAACGCCAGCGTCTTTCCTCACCTCCTGATCCACTGGAGCCTGTTTAGTTCTCTCCCAAAGTTCTACATTAGTTATTCTATCATACCATTTTATTCCCTCTATTCTGCGCAGGCACCAGTTAATGAATGTCTGTAATTTATTAGTAATTGCCTTCGTTGTTCTCCATGTTTCCGCCACATACATTAGTACTGATTTGACATTAGAATTAAAATTTTTTGGTTTGGTATTTCTTTTAATTTCTTTTGACCTCCACAAATTCCCTAGTGCTATGAAAGCCCCCTCTTGCCTTTTGTATTCTTATTTTAATATCTCTATCAGTTCCTCCATCTTTATCTACATTACTGCCCAAATAGGTGTACGACTCCACGTCTTGGAGTGGGGTGCCATCAAGAGAAACCACATTACTATTTGCCTGATTTATTCTCATATCTTTTGTCTTTCCTTTATGGATTTTCAGACCAAGCTGCTGTGATCTCGCATTAAGTATATTTAATTTATCTTGTATCTGATTCCGTGAATGGGACAGAAGGGCAATATCATCAGCGAAGTCCAGATCATCAAGCTGTTTTTTAGGAGTCCATTGAATTCTATTCTTGGTGTTAGCAGTTACTGTTTTCATAGTCCAGTCTATAGCCAGTAAAAATATAGAGAGGCGACAAAAGACATCCCTGTCGCAAACCTGTTTTATTTTGAGTGTATCTGTTAGCTTTCCCTCATGAAGAACTCGACATTTCATGTCTGTATATGTTGCCTTTAGAAAGTTAATAATTTGTCTGTGGTATTCCATAGTGCCCCATCAATTTCCAGAGAGATTCCCTATCAATGCTGTCAAATGCTTTTTCATAGTCTATAAATCCAATGTAAAGTGGTGAGTTCAGTTCAATGCTTTGCTCTATTATAATACGTAATGTGGCTATCTGATCAGTACAGGATCTGTTGGACCGAAAACCCGCCTGCTCATCTCTTAGCATTTTATCAATAGCATCTTTTAATCTTTCCAAAATAATTCTACTTAATATTTTTCCAGGAACTGACAGCAACATAATTCCTCTATAGTTTTCACACTCCTGTAGATCACCTTTTTTGGGCAGTTTCACAAGATATCCTTCCCTCCAGTCTGTTGGTATTTCTGTATCTTCTTATAGGGGGTGGAAAAAAAGGGGGCGGGGTGGGGGGGGGGGGGGGGGGGCTTCTTTCTTCTGTATCAGAGCTTCCTTCTTAGACGCAACTTCTGTTTTGGCAAATCAGTAGCTGTGTTCTAACAAGATGCCATTAACGCCCTGTTGCCTAGTTACAATTCTGTTGTTGGACCAAGTATCATGTTCGTTTTGGCCATATAGCGTGTTCGCTTTTTGTCATGTATCATGTTCGTTTTTGACAAAGTGTCATGTTCGTTTTAGATCAAGTATCGTGTTCGTATCCCACAGATCTGATAATCTGAGAGAATTGATCATCCATAAACAGCATCCTATCCCGAAGGTGGGGGTATTTTGGCCATTTCAAACGTCACGGTGGCCTTGAGATAACGACTATGGAAGGTGCAGTTTTCGGAAAACGAAGCAGAGGCAGACCTCGGCGAAAGTGGATAGAAGACATAGAAGATACACTGGTTATGAAAGCACATCGGTCTGGAGAATTTGCTAGAGAAGAGAGATTTCATGCGTGCCGTTACGAAGGCGATGTTCGGTATAAGACCTGTTTATTGATGATAAGCAAAGTAACGTGTCTGTTGCGGATCACTTATTATGTGCGCCTTTTCTAACCAAATATCTTGTTCGTGGTTGGACCAAGTATTGTCTTCAATTGTGGACTTAGTTTTATGTTCGCTGTCTGGACAAGTACCGTGTTCATTGGTAAGTACATATTACCAAAGCTATCACCACATTTGATTATTACTAGATGAACAGCTACTCAAAATGGACAAAAGTAACAGGGACCAGGTTTCATACGTAAACAGTCTTTCTTGTAAGGGTTTATGTGGCTGTCTCATGAGCCCCGAAGTCTAGATTCATGTTATATCATTGGCAAGACCGGCCAGTGAGTGGCCATCGTCTGGCAAACAAGTTCATGGTCGTTTGTTTGAACTTTGAACTCATAATGAAGTAGACAAAGATGTTGATGGAGGAGTTGATTGCCTCCACCAAGTACGCAACAGACCAGGTTATGTGGTAAATGTTGGGTATGTCGCTCCCTTTGTTGAAACGTGGAATGGTGGATTTGCACATCTGGATAGCATTCAGCGGAATAAAACTTACGATGAACACTAAGGATAGAACAACAACCATTTTTCCGACACGAGCGTCGCGTCTCGTTGAGGTGTTTGACGACTGCGTAGTGCTTGTTTTCCGAAAATGCTGGTAGCGACGTAGGCTGAAGATTAGATCTATGCTGCACACGAATACTAGTAGGAAAGAGAACCAACCAAATACAGATCCTAGGGCGAAAGTCCACTGATCAATTTCACGTCGGTTGTTTGAGAAGTCGAGTCCTAGCAGTGATTTGTTGCCTCTGTTCCTGTATGTTTTCCAAGCAAGGTTGGTAGAGAAGTATATCGGAGATATGCTGGCGATCATGGAGGTAAAGATGCTGACGAGAACAGTCACAGCACGGCGAGGTGTGATCATCGTCTTCACTCTTAAAGGAAACCGTACACAAAGACACTGCTCTAGGGTGACGAAGGCGACGATGAGGTTAATGATTCTACTGAAGCAGAGCCTGGGCATTCCAGCCAACAGGTAGGCTGCCTCACTGGAGTGGAATGAGACGTCTAAGTTGAAGAACAGTGGGTTGTAACACAGACCTAGAAATATGATGGCAAACAGGCTACCGATGTCTGCCATAGCTAGTGCTGCTAACGTTACATTGACGGTGTCGTCAATGCCGTGCTGGCAGAAGACAAGGACGTTGACGATGTTGGTTCCTACACCAAACACACCCACCATGGGATACAAGCTGACCAGAAAGACCAGTTTCACCACGTAAGCGATATCATTGTCCACATCTCGTATGATGTCATTCTGGTCAAGCACATGATCGCCCATTCTTGCGAACTACTATTTGCATCTGTTTTTCCCTAGGGGAAAAAACCCAACAGAGATGCCGGTACTTACTATAAAGTTTTTATTACGGTAGCTTTGGGGATTGGGAATGATAATTAAAAAGGTGCTTATACAGCTAAAATATGTATAAAAGCAATGGCTCTCTGTATATGTTCCCTCTCCGGACTGCTACCTGCCGGTTCGATCACCCCTGAGACTTCAGAAGTCTCATCCTGTATGGCAGACCACCATGACAAGTTTCAGATATCCTGCGCAACCTCCACTGAAGTTATAATTAGAGCACTGTTACTGGCTGCACAAGCATGGTGTAGATCGCAGTTTTGTACGATGAGGACATATCGATGAACTAATATAGTTTTATTAGCGAAATATATCATGAGATGACCTCCTGCTTCTTCGTGTTCACCAGCTGTAAACTCCAGCGGAAAGTTCTGGTTGTTCGTCCACCTTTAGACGTTAGTCTTATTCCAAAATCTGTGTGTTGCGAGCACATCCGTTTTTTTACCCCTGACTTATTTGTGTGCAGCAGACTGTTAGTTCCTTCAGGCAGATGCACTCCGACTTCGAGAGAAACCCCTAGTTAGTATACTCTTACATTTGGATGGGAGAAGGGAATTAGTAGGCCTATACTTTATTTCCCCCTCAATGGGGCCTCGGAAAGCACACGGAGAGATCAAATGGCCGGTTTGGACTCTTTACTACAGGAATTGTTTCATAAATTGGTTAGCGAAATATTTGAGCTCATGGTCTTTTTCCATCACTATGGCAAGCACTTTCTAAACCAAAATATTCACGACAATGCAAACATCAGCTCATCTGTCACCAAGAAAAGGTCACAACCTCTGGTATTTACAGGAACAACAAGACAACAGCACATCGGCAGCTGTGTGAAGCTTATCCGGCAATAGACGACGTGGCTTGAATACAGGATGCAATACAAGTCTCTGTGATTTGCTTTCCCAATATGGCAAGTTTTCTTTTGTTCGTTGATTCACACTTTCGTAGAAGCGTTCATTATATCGGAGTGCGTCATTAATTTTCTTGCATGAAAAAGGGGTAATATAACAGTACTAGTGACCGTTGGACAATCCAGATTTTTTTTCAGTGTGTTCTGACCAAATGCAAAAGTAAGTGAGCATATTGAGCTAGGGAGGGGATTCGGAAATATGAGGATTCACGCACCATGCGTTGTTTGGGACTCAGAGAGTTAAGCCATACTTTGTGTTGTGCTAATTTGGTTTAGGCACGGCCTTTGTTAGTTATCATACTCAGTAGTCGAGGTTTTAACTTTTCTTTAACGTCTCATTCCATCATTGCTACGTCCATGTGTAAGCAGAAATCACAGAAACTGCACTTCACTATCCTATTTGAAAATTAGTGAACAGGCAATCAGTCCGGAAAAAAATCCTGAAGCATATATACACAGTAAATGCATGATGCAGTCGCTAGAGTTGCAAACATCAACAGTCCGCCACCAGAATGGCAGTGTTTCGTTGACGAAAGTAGTCATTCATGAAAAGTTGGCAGCAGACAAGCAAAATTATTGTATAAGGCACATCGCCAGCCCGAAGGCAGACGGAGCAAGCCTCGTTTTCTAAAAATCACAAAAACAAACCGCTGCAGACACGTTCAGGTAATTCCCCTTGCGCTTATCTGACGCATCAGATGGAACACTCTTTTTGAAATTCAACTCAAGTAGGACGGACACGATGTCAGCATAATTGTAATATAAACTACCTTAAAATTACCAGTCTGAGTTCCACGGACGACTGTGAGATAGATATCTTTGCGTGTAAAAAAGAAATAACACAATGACGTAACAGTTTTGCTTTCACCGGAAATTATCTTAGCTCACGTCTGTAGTATTTGCTGCATTAACATTGTTAGCATACACATCTATTTTCAGCCAATACAGTATAACATTTTATGACAAGCCGCGTAGAGCAGACACCCATGTTCCGAGACATGTATCTCTTTGCAGTGCTTTTGATAAGTTGAATATTGATCCGTTTTTATTCCACACTGCTAAAATATCTATCACGTTCTCGCTTTTTTTTAAGGTTACCATGTGAATGGGACATGGGGTAGAAAGATGGTTGAGTAAACACTGTTCGCTGATTCGGTAGAGTTTAAAATGTGTTTTAGTATGCGTTTTTAACACCTATATGTTCACATAAGACCCAAACAGCAATTAATAAAATTAAGAACATATTATGCAATAAATCAATGTCAATGGAGGTTGCCAAAAGAATTTCGCAAGCTGTATAGAGCCACTTTTAACATACGACTGTGAATTGAGAATTGGCTAGAGAAAGTGAAACTTTCAGGCGCGCTGTGAGGAGAGCGACGTTTTATAAAGGTTGCGCTGGGTAATTAACTGGTTAAATATATTTTAAATGATATGAAATTTACAAAAAAATACTTCAAACAGAACGTATTAAATGGTTAGGTAGACGACTTGGGCTTCTTAAAAATAGTATAAGGGAGGTAAAACAGCACCCCCGCCCCCAATCCAATCTTAAATTATTGTGGATGGCAGCCATGAAACATGTTGGAGAGGGGTTCCAGGTGCGCGAGCCGCCAGGTTCCGGCACCCCCTTGAGGTAGTTAGGACGTTGCGGAACCAACCTCGGCATATTAAAAAAAAAATCTGTTTTGGTTTTTCTAGCAAACTTTACGTTCAGTAGTTTGCCACTCCTTCCTCAACGGTCAGCTTTCAGGTCCACTGTCGAAAACAATGTAAGACAAATTGTCAGCAGCTGGGATTGAACCTGGCACACTGGCATTACAAAGCGCCTTTGCAACGCCTAAGCCACAGACAATAACAGGTAGTACTTGAGGTTGTTAGTAATCGGTAATAAAAGAAAGATGGCGAAAAGGTGATGGTGGGGGGGGGGGGGGTGACGATGAGATCGAAATCAGTGAGTCAACACGTTACATTCAGCACGTGCAAATAATGCAAATATGAAGTTCAACTATAGGGTTATGGAGAATTTCTTTCTTTTCATGACAAAGTGGCAGAACGATTTCTTTACTTGTGTCAACATATTTTCCTGAGTATTTAGCGACATCAGTACAAAGTGACTCGAATAGCCGGTTAAAAATACAGCGCTCTTTTTCACGTCATAGTGTTATCCATAGGCGCCACGACCTGGTGGCACAAGCACCATGAGACCCCCCCCTACCACACACACACACATACTACACTGCCGAAAGATCTGTGTTGGGTGGGGGTACTAAGACATCGCCTAATAATTTTCCAGAAGCAGAGATCCCCCCTCCCACCCCCACAATCAACAGGCGTTCTCTTTTTAAGGATTTTTAAAATATGTTTTAAATTATTTAAAACTTTTAATCTACCCTTCAGCACAGTATAATAATGATTATTTTTTTTTTTTTATTGTGTAGTAAACATAGTTTAGGTATCTTGTGGTTTCTCTACCCAAATATTTTTTTTTTAACTGGTGGGAACTCAAGGGTTTCAACCTTGTTTAATTGGGAAAAAATATTAGTATTAATAACTGTTTTATTATTATTATGGAACTTCAGAAGAAGATTCCAATTAATCGATTCTTACGACATGCTTGTGGGTGGGCAGTGGGTCTATTCTTGTTTTCCCTATAATAGGGCCCCGGAACCCACACGGAGAATTTTAAGTATACAGTAACCATGAGTTGTAAGCCCTTTGGCTCGGTACTATGGATATCGCAACCCTTCGGCCTTCATTCCATGATAGTTACCGTAAATCTGGGAGAAATGTGGCTTTTCTGCCTACCCCCGGGCGTGAGCCCGGACCACAAGGAAGTTCGTCACCCGGTCGCTGCGCGGAGGGTTTTACCCAACTGCGCTAGCGAGCTGGTCGTGTGGTTTTCAAATCAATATATCCAATTTAAGCAGCCTTTCAGTTAGTCGCCTTTCTCAACATGCTTTCACGACATGCTTGCCTTCTTCTTGGCGTTCACCACATGTGAACCCTGGCGGAAAACCCAGGCTGTTCGTCCACTTCTGAACTCTGGTCTTGTTCCAGAGCTTGAGTTTTGCGGGCACATTGGTTTTAAAGGTCAGGCTTAACTGTATGAATACTTTTCTTCTTCTTCTTTGCGTTCACTAGCTGTAAACTCTAGTGGAAAGTTCTGGTTGTTCGTCAACTTCTGGACTGCAATCCTGTTCCAGAACCTGAGTGTTGCGTGTGCATCCGTTTGACAGATCTGACACATTTGTGTGCAGACTGTTGGTTCCTTTCCGCTTAGGCAGATGCACTCCGACTTCGAAGGAAGCTCCCAATTAGTCGACTCTTACGACATGCTTGTGGGTAGGCAGTGGGTCTATTCTTGTTTTCCCTATAATGGGGCCCCGGAACCCACACGGGGGATGTATACTTTTAATTCCTCGCCTTTCAAGCAGATACATTCCGAATTCAAAAGAATCACCTCGAGTTAGTTTTTAACACACAGTTAAAAATATGTCGGTACTCACCATAAAGTGTTAATTACAGTAGTAAAGTAAAAGCAAAGTAAAGGACCCTTTTCCTCGCCTTTCAGGCACATTGGGCATACAATGCTAAACCTAGATTTTAAAGACACACCGGCACTTGGTGGGTGATGTGGTCCCTGTCACGCCGGCCGCCTTTACTTCCCAGGACTGTACTTGGTACCCACTCAAGGCTGGGTTGACCTAAGAGCCAAGGTCATTTTTGAAAAATGTCCGATCCCCGTCAGAAACCAAACCCACGACCTTCCGATCCGCCGATAGACTACGGCGGCTCCCTTATTACCGTAGTGCTGAAAAACGCAAATTATTATTATTAGGCACCTGAGCAAGGAGCATGTCCTTGGAATCAAACAATGCAGTAACATACTTTGAGGGGGAGAAGGGCCATTCGGGTCAATCAGGTTAAAAGGTTGTTCCATATCCTTTACAGGACGTTGCAGAACCAACCCCAACAGCCCCTGGCTGTTGTGTGGTTTTTCTAGGCAAATTTACGTCCAGTAGTTTGCCATTGCCTTCTGGACGGTCGGCTTTCTTGATACCACTGTCGAAACCAACGCAAGGCGCATGGCCTGCAGCTGGGATCGAACTAGGCATCCCGGCATTACGAAGCGTTCGCATCGACTTAGCCACAGAGCCGACCGGTCAGTCAGAAATCAACTGAATTTGTGAGGACTACCGCTTACTTGACCGGCATTGGCAGGTCATCATTGTACAGGTTTTTTGAGGTTTCTGAACAACAGTTCAACATCATGGCACACGGGTAGTAACCCATAAGTGCTCCGTTCTTCTTCTTACTCAAGTCCGAAGAAGCTCAGCACAGTGAACAGGCTATGTAGCACCGACGAGGATCCTGAAATAATTTGGGTAGATTTTTAACTCCGAATTTTGACCGGGCAGCCCCGTTATGCTACTCTTTTCTATTTCCAACTGCCAAAAGATTTTTTATGTGCGCATCAATGCACACGGGCGTCCGATCTCACTAACCAGAGACCAGGGTGAATTACTGAAAGTCCAAGTCCACGTGAAAAAATCTCAGCCCTTATTTACCAGGGTATTGAACCCAGAACCTCTAGCACTCGCGGCGGACACCATGCATCGAGACCACGCAGCTTCCAACATTTAACAGGACATGACACAAACTTAACTAGCATATGCACAGGCTTCGTCTAAGTAGTTCACCGTTGTGCCAGTGTGGTTTCTATACTAACTGCAGAATATGTCCTGCAAGGTTTTCCTTGTACAGTCCATTAAGAAGGGAAGACGGGCTCACTGAGTCAACACCATACTCGAAGATGTATGGAACTAAAACAGTCAATTTTATGAACTGGTCTGTCGGAGTAAATCAGAGAGTGTTCACTACAAGAAAAAAAAAAAACAAAGTATACAACCGATAGAATACCATTTGTTTATCATTCTACTTCTGTGGCTTCAAGGATCTCTGGAGATTTATTTGAAAACATATAGATTGTATACACGATCTGGCAACACTTGAGATACAAGACAGCACTGTCTGTCTCAACTCATCGGCAGACAAGTTTCTCAGCTTGCCAGCATTTCGGGCACACGTCTGTGGCCTTCCGCTCGGCAGCCCAGACTGATTCAGTGTCCACACATGCCCTCCCCACAGTTCACTTGCACACGCTTTCATAACTGATGTGTCCTCACCAGTGGAAGCATGTGGGGGTAACTTGTTTCATTCACACATCTAAGAGTAGTTCTTCTTCTTGGCGCAATTTATTAAATGGTGTCTATTTCTGTGGAATACGCAGTAAGGCTGTTTTGCTGAAATTGTGCAGCTTTGCTTACAATTTTTGTCGGCGGACCCGTGTTCTTAGAAAAAGCGATGTTTATTTGGTGTCTTCATAGACGAAGAGATTGCCTAAGTTTTAATTTTCAATATACATTGAAGCGTTTATAACATTCTCCAAAAATGTTAAATGTATTATTTCATCATCAAGTGCCCTGCCGTCTGGCGTGGGCGATCATGCCTCTTCACAATCTGCGATCCGCAACTGCATGTATCACTTTGTGTATTGACACCCATCCATGTTACGACAAAAGGCTGTTGAGAATCTTTTTGTGCTGTCTTCCTCTGTCTCTTTTTCCACAAATCTTTCCAGTGGTCACAATTGTTCCAGTTTCCGTCTTCTCATAAGATGACCAAAAAATGATGACTGTTTCTTTCTGATGTTTGTGATAAGTCATCTTCGAGTATTTGCCTCTTTCAAAACGTCTGAGTTGTTCTTCTTAGCTATCCAAGGAATTCTAAGGACCCTTCTAAAAAACGACATCTCCGAGGCCTCAACATGTTGTTCAGCTTATTTATTAATTGTTCAGGATTCACAGTCGTAAGTTAAAACTGGCTCCATATAACATGTGATAATTCTTTTCAAAACCTCCGAATAACATGGATTTATTGCACAAAAGGTTATTCATTTTTATTAAAAGCAGTCTTTGCCTGTCATATTCTGTTCTTTATGTCTGTGATACATCTTTCATCGGATGTTATCGATATGCTAGATATTTAAATGTCTGTACTTGTTCTAAAATAACGCCTTTGACTTTTACTTTTATTATGCATTTAGGAAATATTCTTTTCTAGGAAATCACCATTACTTCTGTCTTTCTATTATTCAAAATGAGGCCCATATTATCACTTTCTACCACCACGTATCTATCAATTCCTGTAGTTCTGTCTGACTTGTCGCTATCTAGACTGTGTCATCAGCATAACGTATGTTTTTATGTTATGACCACCAACCACAATTCCCGGCATATACATGATAGATCTCATTATATATTCACTGTATAATAAAAAATAAAAAATAAATCAGGTGATAGTACCCATCCATGTCGTACTCCCTTCTTCATGCCCTGTAATGTTCCCAAACGACTGTTATTCTTATCCATTGTTTTGGATGCCATTACATGTTCTTTATAATTCGCTAATCATTTCCATCAAAGTTTAACGTTTCCAGTAGCTTGATTACTTCTTCACATTTCACATAATCAAACGCTTTTGTAAATTCAATCAAAGAGTTCTGAGGATGTATATGGCATTATTTGTACCCTTTCCTTGTATAAATCCATACTGTTTTTCACTAATTTCTGGTTTAATTTTGTTTCAAGAAGAATCTCAATGCAATTTTTAGTTATTTTGAAGCCCACCCTGGCTTTTGCCGGGGTCCTAAATATAGCCGGGCCTTAAATATAGCCTAACTGCTAAACAGGGTTTCCACGGGTTATCCTCATCCGCATGGTGGCACTTTGTGTCACCGGGTGTGTATTGCTTGTGTGATGTCTTGGTGGGGTACAACCAACCTACCTACCTACCTAATCTTTTTTTCTTATTATTCTCACAATTGTTCTCAGTAACATTTTTTTCACGTGACTCACAAGACTTATGTTGCGATAGTCTTCATATAAAATGTATGTAACATTATTTATTACTCATGGTTTTGGCCACTGGGATGTTATTGTCAGATATATACTTTTTCGGTACTAAATATTTTTACTGAAATCAAAGGAGGAAGGGATTTCAGAATTATGAACCACCAGTCGTGAACATTTCTTTGTAGCTCCGGTGTTCGACTCAAAACATACCCCCTTACATATCAATCCATAGTGAACTCCCTGTGTCAACTTGTGTTTTTCTGCATCAATGAATGCTTATTCATATACTTTTCAACTCAAACATTTTATGTGCTTCAGTACCACGGGTTATGGCGCTTGTTAATTATCAAGGATTTCGAAACCAATTCGAAAGCTTCAAAATCTGTGACGTGTCTGTCAGAGGTTTAGGGCTGCAGTAGCCGTTCCTGGTCACTTAACCAGAACAAGTGCTTATAAGTGACGGACATCTGGGGCAGCAGCAGCAGCAGATCAACAGCAGCATCAGCAGTAAAAACAACAACAGAAACAAAAGCAGCAACAACGACAGCGCTTTTCCTATATTTATATATTAATGAGACTGCAAAGATTGATACATGGCGAATGTTTGCCAGTTTAACTTGCATATCTCTAGCGTCATTTACTTCTCTGCTGTGATTGCTCTGGTCAGGTAAGTCTAGCCTATACAAGTCGTTGATTGGCCTTTTTTGTGTTTACGTTCGTTGCTTTTTCTACAGTCTGTCGCTGTCAGACAGTCCTCCATTCTTAGATAATTCTCCACTCTCATTCAATCATCCACCCTGAGATAATTCTCAAATCCTCCACTCTGAGACAGTTAATACCCCACTCACTCATCCACTCTCAGAAAATCCTCCACTCTCATGCAATTAATTCCTCACTCTCATCCTCCACTCCCAGAGAATTAATTCCTCACTCTCAGATGGTTTTCCGCTCTCAGACAATCCTGCATTCTAAGACAATCCTCCAATCTTAGACACTTATTTCCCCACTCTCAGATAATCCTCCATTCTCAGAGAATCCTCCACTCTCAGAGTGTCCTACACTCTCAGACAAGTAATTCCCCATTCCCAGACAATGCATTCACTCTCAGAGAATCCTCTTGGATAATCGTCCACTCTCAGACAATTAACTCCCTATTCTCAGACAATCATCCACTCTCAGACTATCCTCCACTGTCAGACTATCCTCCACTCTCAGACTATCCTCCACTCTCAGACTATCCTCCACTCTCAGACACTCCTACACTCTCAGAGAATCCTCCCCTCTCATACTGTTCTCTACTCTCAGACTATCCTTCACTCTCAGAGAATCCTTTCCTCTCAGACTATCCTCCACTCTCAGACTGTCCTCCACTCTCAGACTATCTTCCATTCTCAGAAAATCCTACACTCTTAGACAATCCTACACTTTAAAAACGATGCACTCGTAGGCAGACATCTACAGTAAGCCAGACTGTCACTCTCAAAGAGAGCCACCTTCTGAAAACCATCCATGTACAGATAATCGTATACTTTCAGATAATCTGTTTTCCATGTGGCTTCCGGAGACCTATTGAGGGAAACAAAAAAGAATCGACTCACTGCCTTCCCAGCAAGTATGTCACAGGAGTCGACTAACTATGCTTTTTCAAAGTCGGGGTGCATCTTCCTGAGCGACAAGGAACAACCAGCAGCATACAAATAAACCAGTAAAACGGATGTACACGTAAAACTCAGACCCTGGCACTAAGCCAAAGTCCAAATGGAAAAACAAACAGTACTTTCCGCCGGAACTTACAGTTAGTGAACAAAGAAGAAAAAAAGCTCAGACAGTCTATTTCTGTCATAGAATTAGTAACTTACAAAAGGTATCCCCCCCCCCCCCCTTTCCATTACAACAACAGAAACAAATTATTGTTAAAAACCTGCCAGCCGCATATAATCTGTCACTCACAC
The DNA here is from genome assembly GCA_905116865.2 of Candidula unifasciata. Lineage (NCBI taxonomy): Eukaryota > Metazoa > Mollusca > Gastropoda > Stylommatophora > Geomitridae > Candidula > Candidula unifasciata. Next base: position 140,787 of record CAJHNH020001183.1, read on the forward strand.
ACACACACTGTACCTTTTAAACAATATATTACTCTGACAGATCTGTAACTCCAACACACACACTGTAACTCTTGAACAACATATTAAACTGACAGATCTGTCAGTCCAACACACACACTGTAACTGTTGAACAACATATTACTCTGACAGATCTGTAACTCCAACACACACACTGTAACTCTTGAACAACATATTACTCTGACAGATATGTAACTCCAACACGCACACACTGTATCTGTTGAACAACATATTACTCTGACAGATCTGTAACTCCCACACACACTGTAACTGTTGAACAACATATTGCACTGACAGATCTGTCACTTTCTCATAAACATACGCACACTGACACACACACACACACACTCACACACACAGATTGTCACTCTTGAACAACATATTACTCGGATAGATTTGTAACACATTCACGCACACCACACACAAACACACAGACACACTCACACACACTGTCACTCTTGAACAACGTATTGCTCTGACAGATCTGTCACTCTGGCACACTGCAACTCTTTAACATATTACTCTGACACATTTGTTGCTCTCACACAATCACCCAAGATCAGACAATCACCCAAGATCAGACAATCACCCAAGTTCAGACAATCACCTAAGATCAGACAATCACCTAAGTTCAGACAATCACCCATCCCCTAATGACTGATCATCTCCTCAGATGCCAGCACACAGATTACTTCGGCAACATCTCGGAGACGATCGAGAACCTTCTCAACGGCTACGACATTCGTCTTCGACCCAGCTTTGGGGGTGAGTACTTTTTTTGGGGGGGGGGGGGGATGGGAGTTCTTTCGTAATATCCTACTCCAGATAAAGTCACAGGACAGTCCAACATTTTAGAGGGTGGTAAGACTTGGTTGGCAGGCTTTCTGATGTTTTTAACGACCCTAAAACATCTATAAATGGCCCTAACCCCAACCCGCCTACGTTCCACGAGGGAGTGCAGCCTAGGTCCCACGATTGCATGCAGCCTATCTACCACCCCCTGAAATATTAACCTTTCATGTGACCTGTGGATTTCTCCTGTTTGGGGTAAGATATTAAGAAAGCACCATTTTTTCTGGTTAAGGGAATGGGTGACAGTGTATGTGTGTGTGCGTTTATGTATGTTTATGTGTTTTTGTGTGTTTATGTGTATCTGTACGTCAAAACGGAAAGAGACAAGTGGACGAACGGACAGATGGATGTTGGTTGAATGAATGGGATGATTCCTGAATGGATGCAGGGTGAGTAGACAGATGGATCAATAGACTGACCGACTGTGAAACAATCAGACAGACCGGCACATACGTTGGTAGATAGTTAAACTGACTAATAGTAATATATTCATTCAGGCATACATTAAGAGAGACAGTCAGACAAATAGACAGACAGACATTGAGATAGCGATCTCAGAAACAGTTTATATTTTCTTAAGCCTTGTCTCAACAGACGCTATCGATCTCACCCATCCGCGATTCTGACAAAGTATCGATTTCTGTTACATCATGGGAAGACTATATATTTACGTATCAAAGGTGGTCCCATTGCGCAAACCTAATAGTATACAGGGAAAGAAATAAGAAAAACAGTGAAATGTTGTTAACAGGAATTCCTTTAGAAAAAACAAAATCAAGAGTTCATGTTAAAAAAAAATATATGCTTATCTGGGACCTTTTTCGTCTTCGCTTTCACTAGCCGTAAACTCTTGTGGAAAGTTGTAGTTTTTCTTTTCCTGTCCACTTCTGGATTCTAGTCCGGTTCCAGAGCGTGAGTTTTTCGTGCACAACCGTTTTACAGAGCTCACTCGTTTGTATGCAGACTAAGATTACGATATGTGCGCGATTTGCCTGTCAGGCAGATGCACTCCGACTTCGGAAGAGACCTAGGACTAAGAGTAATACATCCCTGCGGGGACCAACATTGTGGTCATGTTAACCGGGTATTCGTCTTAAGGACAGGCGAAATCCCCAAAGTTGGATGATATTTGCTGGAAAGAATGCTTTCTGTAGGCACATACTGGTTCAAGATCTATATCAGTGGCTGTCAACTTTTCTAATGCCGCGACCGTTTAAACAGTTCCCTTATGTTGTGGCGACCCCCAAACATGTGTGTTTTACCATGGTCTTAGACAACCCCTGCGAAAGGGTCGTTGGACATCAGAAAAGGGTCGCGACTGGCAGTTTGAGAACCGCTGAAAATGAATGTGTGTTTTCCGATGGTCTTAGGCGACCCCTGCGAAACGGTAGTTAGACCCACTTCTTCTTCTTCTTCTTCTGCGTTCGACATCAGTCATTCTAAACATTGAGTCCCGTCTGGGTCACAAATAGGATTGTGCGTTTAAGGTCGCCACCGGTCCCCCATAGCTTCTCTTTCAATGTGGCTCCCTTTGGCCAGATCCACAGTCTTTGCTGGCAGAGGTAAGGGCAGTACTGTAGTATGTGCCCAGGGGTATGACCATATCGTTAGACCCCCCCCCCCTCCCAAAAAAAAGGGTAGTGACTAGCAGGTCTAACCGCTTATGTATATATATGAACAATTAAATTGTGGGCGCAAGTTCAAAACATTTTCTCGGCTGTTTATTAAAAATGTCATATATGCTGAAAATGGCCAAATTTGTTTGCACCATTGAGCTAAGATTTCTCACAAACTAATAAAGATGGCTTTAAAGAAAATAAGAAACCACCGCGGTGTAGAGGCTAGACGCTCGACTATGGATTCGAAAGTCGTGGGTTCAGATCCTTACGGAGCCGGATTTGAAAAAAAATGACATTAGCTCTCTTAAATGAGTACCAGGTAAAGTCCTGGGAAGTAAAGGCGGCCGGTGCGATGTTGACCACATTATGCACGGAGCGCTGATTGGTCTATAAAAATAGGTCTCGCCCTATATGCCCAGTACACCTAAAGGCGTGGAAAAGGCGCCTTTACTTTACTTTACTTTGGCCGACCTGAGAGCCAGGGTCAGTTTAAAAAAAAACCGCTACGTTCAGTTGTTTGCCATTGCTAACTCAACGGTCAGCTGTCTTTACCCCTGTCGAAATCAACTTAAGCAGCTAGAATCGAACCCTGTACCCTGGATTACGAGAGCGTTCGCAACGCCTAAGCCACAGAGACCAAAGTAGACAAACGTGTACTTAAAAGGCGATTAACTAAGAGCTTGCTGAAAAAAGGATATGTTGGACCGAAAGGCGAAGATTTTGCAGCCTTGCTGTAAACCGGAACGTACCAGCTTCCGTTTTGAGGGCCAACGCAGAAAAGGAAAACAATAATTATACTTGCTGTTTTGAACAACGAACGGATCAACATCATGGCACACAGGTAGTAACCCAGTGCTCCGTTCTTCTTCTAACTCAGCTCTGAGTCCGAAGGAGCTTAGCACAGAGCACAGGCTTTGTAGCACTGTTGAGAATCCTGAAATACTTTGGGAAGATTTTAAACTCTAAATTTTTGACCGGGCAGCGCCGTTAGGCTACTCTTTTCGATTTCCATCTGCCAAGGTTTATTTTACGTGCGCAACAATGCACACGGGCCTCCGATCTCACTACCCAGAGAACAGGGGGAATTACTAGAAGTCCAAGTCCTTACCGGGGATTGAACCAGGAACCTCTAGCACTCTTGGCGGACACCATGCCCCGAGACCATGCAGACCCCTAAAGAACTATGCTGATTTGTGTAAACCCAGAGCTCCAGGCCGGTAGGCGAGTACTCTACAGCGGCTCGGCGTCAAAACCAAAATGGAGGGAACAGACGACACACAAACAGAATGTAGAAAGCTAGCTCTAGGTCGGAGGACAACAAATAGAGATGGACATCGCAATCTGTGTGCACTGCCATTGCAAGGGACACAGCCTACTGAGGATCTCTTGAAGTAGATCCATTTTCACGCCTTTAGGCATATCGGGCATATGGTAAGAGCACCCATATATTTACAGACTAATCGGCACTAGGTGGTGGGTAATGTGGTCAGCATTATGCCGGTTTTTACTTCCCCAGGACATACATACTGGTACTCATTTTAGGCTGGGTCGACCTGCGACGCCCCATACCATGATAAAAATCTTCGCAACCAGCAGTGGGTTTCGATCACGGTACGTTGGAATTACGAGTCGGACTCGCAACGCCTGAGCCACGGACGCCGCTACTAAGGGTCTCTTGCAGTCAACTATTCATGTGGAGATGGCCCTGCACATATTGTTTTAAAACGTTTTTTTTTTAAACTCTAGAGTGGCCATTCTTTCTCTCTATTTCATTTCTCTATCACCATCTCCTCCTCCCCTTCTTCAATCTCCCTGGTTATAAACACATGATAAAGGGAACAATGAGGGACCTCGTCACATATCAACACTTCGAAGGAGGGAACAGATTCCCATGTTCCCAGACATAAAATCAATGGATGGAAATCGTTTTTAAGGTATGCTGGAAACTTTCCAGGAAGAAGTTTTTTTTTAAATCCATTTTTCTGCTGACCAGAGACTCAAGTGGTAGAGAATCGGGTCTGTTGGAAGTGCAGAAATTTAGCACGTATAGGGTTGAACTAGCCTTGAGTGGGTACCGGATGCAGTCACAGGAAGTAAAGGCGGCCGGCGTGATGCTGACCACATCGCCCATCTCTACACCACCCAGGCCTTCAGGCATATTTGTCATACAGGGCTAGACCTATATTTTATAGACCAATCGGCACTTAGTGGGTGATGTGATCAGCATCGCACCGGCCTCCTTTTCTTCCCAAGACTTGTACCTGCTACCCACTCAAGGCTGGGTCGATCTGGAAATCAAGGTCATTTACACAACACCAAAAAAGTCCTGCTCCTTCAGGACCCAAACTCACGACTTTCCGATCGGCTGGCGAACGTCTAGCCGCTACACAACGACGGCTGCCTTTATGAGTAGATGGAACTGTAAGCATGTGGATAGGTGAGTATCGAGAAACGGAATGGTAAATAAACGAGTGGTTTTGATGATAAATAAGCGAGTGGTTTTGATGGTAAATAAACGAGTGGTTTTGATGGTAGATAAGCGAGTGGTTTTGATGGTAGATAAGCGAGTGGTTTTGATGGTAGATAAGCGAGTGGTTTTGATGGTAAATAAACGAGTGGTTTTGATGGTAGATAAGCGAGTGGTTTTGATGGTAGATAAGCGAGTGGTTTTGATGGTAAACAAACGAGTGGTTTTGATGGTAGATAAGCGAGTGGTTTTGATGGTAAATAAGCGAATGGTTTTGATGGTAAATCAACAAGTGGTTTTGATGGTAAATCAGCGAGTGGTTTTGATGGTAAATAAGCGAGTGGTTTTGATGGTAAAAAGCGAGTGGTTTTGATGGTAAATAAGCGAGTGATTTTTATGGTAAATAAGCGAGTGGTTTTGATGGTAAATAAGCGAGTGGTTTTGATGGTAAATAAGCGAGTGGTTTTGATGGTAAATACGCGAGTGATTTTGATGGTAAATAAGCCAGTGATTTTGATGGTAAATAAGTAGTTGGGTCGATGTTGCGGTTAATAAGTGGTTGAGCGGGTAGAATGGTAAAAAAAAGTCGTTGGGTCGGTGGTATGGTAAACAAGTAGTTGGGTCGGTGGTATGGTAAACAAGTGGTTGCGTCTGTGGTATGGTAAACAAGTAGTTGGGTCGATGGTATGGTAAACAAGTAGTTGGGTCGGTGGTATAGTAAACAAGTAGTTGGGTCGGTGGTATGGTAAACAAGTCGTTGGGTCGATGGTATGGTAAACAAGTCGTTGGGTCGGTGGTATGGTAAACAAGTAGTTGGGTCGGTGGTATGGTAAACAAGTAGTTGGGTCGGTGGTATGGTAAACAAGTAGTTGGGTCGGTGGTATGATAAACAAGTAGTTGGGTCGGTGGTATGGTAAACAAGTAGTTGGGTCGGTGGTATGGTAAACAAGTAGTTGGGTCGGTGGTATGATAAACAAGTAGTTGGGTCGGTGGTATGGTAAACAAGTAGTTGGGTCGGTGGTATGGTAAACAAGTCGTTGGGTCGGTGGTATGATGTGGTGTAGACGGTCAGCTTTCACCTTTTCTGCAATATTTTCCTTTTCTTTCATTTTTTTTTCGTTTTCTCTTTTTTTTTTTTTAAATTGATCATTATGGTCTGGAGATATGGCTCACCTGGCAGTTACCAGGGGATCTGGTCGATACTTAACACTCAGAGGAAAGCGAGACGGACATATTAAAGTTATTTGCGTGCTCTTAACAGGGCTTTGCAGAACCAACCACAGGATAATGTGGCTGCTAATTTTTTCTAGGTAAATTTACTTTCAGTATTTTCTCATTGCTTTCAAGACGGATATAAATAAAGTCAAACTGCTGCTGTCCCCACTGGAATTGGAACTCTTCGCTGGCTGCTGAAGATGAGGACGGAGCGCTTATATGACATTTTATAGTGCTGCCATGTCAGCTCTAAGCACATTACACAACTCTTTCCCTGTATTCCTATTCCGTTGCTGATTTCCCCCCTCCCCGCAATACGGACCAGTGCAGCGGCACAACCTGTGGGTCGGGACCCTGGGGGGGGGGGGGGGGGGAGTGGAATGGGGGGGGGGGGTTGAACGACCCTTTCACAGAGGTCACCTAAGACACAATTCTCTTTATGCCTAGTGACACATGAGGTTTCAGAGAGGACTTTTCATGCTTTCCTGTCCTGTGCAATCTTCAGTGAAGTTTTCCATGTCAGAGATGCCGCACTCAGGTCACTCTCCATCGTTCGTCTCCCTGTTGTTTTTGGGCGCCCCTTCTTTCTCTTTCCCTCTTAAGACCATCAAAAATCACATAGTCACCGAAGTTATGAAGCAGAAACGAAATTCTTCTTCTTTTTCGCGTTCGCCGGCTGTAAACTTTGGTGGAAAAGTTCTGGTTGTTCGTCCACTTCTGGACTCTAGTCCAGAAACTGAGTGTTGCTTGTACATCCGTTTCACGGGTCTGAGTTATTTACATGCAGACTGTTTGTTCCTTGCCTCTCAGGCAGATGTACTCCGACTTCGAATCAATCTCCCAATTAGTCGACTCTTACGACATGCTTTTGGGGAGTCAGTGGGTCTATTCCTGTTTTCCCCATAATGGGACCCAGGAACCCACACGGGGAAATTTATTTCAAGTCTGGGGTCACTAAAATATGACAAACTGTATTCAAGTATCACGGGATTAGGAAGGTTGAGAACCACTGGTCTAGAAGGACAATCGCGTCACAGGACTTCACTCATGTTCCAAATGAGATTTTCAGTGGACGATATCATGTTTTGGCATAATTATTACAATCGTTTTTTTTGTTCACCTGGCAACATTTCCCTGTTGCACACTGTAAGAAAGAAGCCGCGGTGGCGTATTGGCTACACACTCGCATGACAACCCGAAGGTTTTAGGCTCGAATGCGCACAGAGGCAGATTTTCGTACAAAAAGTGAGCTAGGCTCCATGTTCCACCTAGCCTAAAATACGTACCAGCATAGGTGCCGGGGCCTAGGGGACCTGGTTCCTTGAGACCCCCCCCCCTTTCCCTTCTTCCCTTCCCCCATTCCGACCACACCATACAAAAATTAGGCTCTTCTTTGAATAACGGTCCCAAATGATCTATGCAAAAAGTTAACCCTAACAGAGCCTCATTACGTCCTGCCCTACAAACATTTAAAAGTTGTAGCTCGCAGAATATAAGGAACGAAAAGTATGAGGAAAAGGGCGAAGTCTACTACTTACCGACAGTTAAATCCTTTATATGTGAAAATTGTGGCACATAAGTTGCAAATAGTGCCCGAATATCTGTTCTTTCGGGCTGTTTGCCATTTCAACAGGGCGTGGCTTGTCCGAGATTGTCGTTCCAGGCGAGACACAATCAATAATGCGCGTTTTAAGGTACGCGCATGTCGCCTCGGGACAACTTCAAACCAGCAGCCGCCACTATGGCGCTCCACTATCCCGACCACCTCTTGACCGTGGCGAATGCGACAACGCTGGCAGTAGCTCATGACTGTTTTCCTGCGACTATAGTGCCACCTCTGAGAGTATCCTCCGCGCTGCTACGCGTGGCGCGAAGAAGGGGCTAAACTAGATGGCTAGGACTCACGAGCAAATACATTGGAGGAAGCTGCAAGAGCTGCTGTAGCTGCTGGCTGTGAGTCCTAGCTATCTAGTTTAGCCCCTTCCACGCCGGGCGTAGCGGCGCGGGGATACTCTCGGAAGTAGCACTATAGTCGGCGAAAAGCCGTCTGCAACTTACACACAACTCGGGCCCTGCCGTAGGATAGCGCTATCAGGAGTACTCTCGCGTGTCGATAATTTTTTTTTCGTGCGTAGTTAATCCTAGTTTTGCCGCCGTGTAATCGCCGTACAAAAATCCGTTGCGTTTCGCCAAAATGTCGTGCGCAATTAATCCTACTTTTGACACGGTTGAATCGCCGCAAAAGAAATGCGAATTTTAGGCACATCCGGCTTTAACTTTTAAATTTATAGCCTAAAGATGGCCGTGATTTTAGATATGAGTGAGGCTCTGTTTGGGTTTACTTTCTGCGTAGATCGTTTGGGACCGTTATTTAAAGGAGAGCCAAAAATTATAATGGGACCAAGCGCACCCCTCCCCCTCAGTATAGCAGTTCTCTTTTTAAACATTTGTTGTTCAAATTTCAGCAAATACAGTGTTATATTTTCTTAACGCCCTTAAACAAGATCCAGAAGCACATATACCTGGAAAATCTGTCTGAGGGCTCATCCCCATCCCCCATTTTTTCTTCGTCACGTGCCCTGTTTCAGACAATGTCGCAGAAAGTAAAGGCGGTCAGCGTGCTGTTGACCACATATTGCCCCGAGTATCGATTGGTCTATAACAATGGTTCTCAACCTTCCTAATGCCGTGACCCTTCAGCGAAGCTCCTCAAACTGTGGCGACCCACAACCATACAATTATTTTCGTTCCTACTTCATACCTTTAATGAATATGTGTTTTGCGATGGTCTTTGGCGACCCCTGTGAAAGGGTCATTCAAACAAAAAAAAAAAAAAAAAAAAAAAAAAAGATCCCCACCCACAGGTTGAGAACCCTGGTCTATAACAAAAATACAAGCCCAGTAATACAGTCCCCCTTCGTCCCTGCTGTACAGAAAAGGGTCATTGGCATGCATTAAATTACTTCGGTTTCAATGTCGACGCAGCCTCGAGGGGCTACCAGGTATAGTCCTGGGAAGTAAAGGCGGCCAGCGAGAAGCTGACCACATTGCAAACCGAGTTCACGCTTAAAGGCGTGAAAAAAGTTCCTTTGCTTTTACTTAGGTCAGTTTTGAAAATTACTTTGGCTCCTAGGTCGACCCAGCCTCGAGAAGTACAAGGTATAGTTCTGGGAAGTAAAAGTGACCAAAAAGTTGTTGGCCACATCACCCACCAGTCTATAAAATAGTCTATAAAATACACAAGTTTAGCCAACTCCTAAAGACGTGAAGGAGGGCCGTTTACTTGACCTGACTTGCATTGTGAGAACCTCAAATGGTAAGATTGTATGGATGTAGCGTTGTATTTACGATCCCTAGTAGGCAGTACTCAGTAAATGAGATATCGATCTGGGACACGGATTCTCCCAACCGATCCTTGTCATAACAGAAAGGCCGACAATTTGCCGGGCTCCACTGTTTTATTAACCCGGCTAGTGCCGATTCCACAGGCCCTTGTCGCTCGTTTTATTGTTGGCTCTTTCATTAATTTAGTAACATGTGCGTGCGTGCTGATAGTTCTTCTTCTTCTTCTTCTTCTTCTTCTTCTTCTTCTTCTTCTTCTTCTTCTTCTTCTTCTTCTTCTTCTTCTTCTTCTTCTTCTTCTTCTTCTTCTTCTTCTTCTTCTGCTTCTTCTGCTTCTTCTTTCTTCTTCTTTCTTCTTCTTCTTCTTCTTCTTCTTCTTCTTCTTCTTCTTCTTCTTCTTCTTCTTCTTCTTCTTCTTCTTCTTCTTCTTCTTCTCCTCCTCCTAATCCTCCATCCTCCTCCTCTTCATTCTTCATCCTCCTCCTTCCCCTTTTTTCCGTCTTCTCCTACCTCCTCCTCCTCAATTTCCTCCCCTAATTCCCCATCCTCCTGATAATATTAAGGCCTTGCTTGTTTCATAAAAGCTGCCTGGGTAAACCTACTTCACATAACATACCTTCATATTATTATAATGCACCTCTCCGTGTGGTTTCCGGCGTCCCATCTCGGAAAACAAGAATAGACACCACTGCCTCCCTAGCAAGCATGTCGTAGGAGTCGACTAAGGTCGGGCATCCTTCGAAGTCGGAGTACATCTCCTGAGAGGCAGGGAACCAAGAGTCTGCTTACAAATAAACCAGATCTGTGAAACGGATGTGCACGCTGCACTCAAGTTCTGGAAGTGGGCTTACACCCAAAACATTCCGCCAGAGTGTACAGCCTGCGAACGCAGAGGAGTTTATAATAAAGCCTTTGGGACGTGGGGGTGGGGGGGGGGGGTATAGACTACCTGTCTTTACTTTTTTTTTTTTAAAACCAGGTTATATTATGTTATCGCAAATCGCAATTGAGGGCATTGCATGTCGGGCATTTCCTTGCTCTGACATTTTCACCAGACTTCACTCCGAGGTCATAGAATTGTATTAGCTTCGTAAATTCGTGAGATCCGCGTATCTTCCTGCATGGGGTTGTGGCCGTTTTATGCTGGGCCCACCTTAAAACAAAGGTCGATACAATTGGAACCCATAATCGCAATCCTGACAGGCAAGAATGCTAACAACTGCCCTCCTTTGACACTTTCTCCAGATATTCGAAATTCCAAGAAAAACCGACTTCATTAGCTCGGAAGTTTGTTAGACAAGCCTTGAGCAAGACTTCACTAGGCAACAAGCCAGACCTGGGTAGTTTTTGGTTATGGTAATCACACGGACTTCTCTTTGTTCGGGCTACCAACTTGTCCCCAAGTTTCACTCGATCTCTTCGACTTTCTCGTCTGCAACAGAACAAAGATGTCTGTGAGTTCTATTGAATCATCGCGTTTTCTAGGAGTTTTCCTTCCTATTGTCTGTGATGGTTTCTTGTAAAAACAATCTTTTTTTTTTCTTTGTACGAAACTACCAAACTAAGATATCTTAGACTAAGGGCTGTTTCTCCGATGACAAGCAAGGGCGCGTAGTAACGCTACCTTTGTAAGGCATCATTTCTTTCAGCGTTACTGTAATAGACACTGGGGTGACAATCGGAAACTTTTTAAGAACCGGCACCTTTCTTTTTTTTTCTTCTAGAATTGGCTAGATTCATATGATTTGACTAGTATAGTGCACTTCCTGCATCAAGGTTGTGTTTCAAAAACTCTTAAAAACTCTCGTTCTTATCTCACTTGGGCAACTCAAGATAGGCAACATCTAGCTAGCTACGTAATTACGTTCCTACTAGCGGCACCGGAACCAGGGGCTTCACCATCAGGAGGCTCCCCTCCCATCCACAGACAGTTTGGAAGGAGCGCCACCCCACCCCTTTTTTCGACTCTATGGAACCCCGTATAGACGTTCTTTTTCTTTATACATTTCATTTTTTCCCCCCAAAAATATTATTATTTGTTTACAATTCACTACATTATTATTATTATTATTATTATTATTATTATTATTATTATTATTATTGTGCCCTTACACAAAGCTAAAGCCTCTTTAGCTCGCTACACGCCGCTAGACAATTATAAGGGATAGAGGAGTAAGTGTTGAGCGCCCTCCCACCCCATGATTTGATCAAGGTGACGCCTCTGATCTTTATGCTGGACACAAGTGGAAAAGACAGCACCCTCCCACCCCAATGATTTTGTTGAAGGTGGCGCCACTGGTCTCTCTGTTGGACACAAGTGGAGAAGACAGCGCCCTGAAATGTGAGAGACGAATGAGGTTAAGAAAAGAAGAGATGGAAAAAATGCGACGAAGAAAGATCGATAGCTCCAAGAATCAATAAACGCCATCAATGATAAAATAACCGGCCGGGTTAAGCAAGGAGTGCTTGAAATAGAAAGTGTCTTCTTAAATACATGCTCCACCATTTTCTTGAACTGATTCACGATGCACCGCCATTTTCTTCTAGTGATTCATGTGTCGAGACCCCCTTGAGTTGACCAGTGCACGCCAAAGGTGGGAAAGGGGGGGGGGGAGTCCACCAGGCTACATCTGTGACGCTGAAGATGATGTTTTATAAATGGCTACTTATACACACATGTGTGGCATAAACACACAATGTGTGGGAAAACATATATATCAAAAGAGCTTCTCATTTTACCCAAGTTACCTCATCGAGATGTTGGGAGCTGCGGGTGTACGGATCTTCTGTATGCTCTTGCTACAGTGCGTTTCAAAACTCGCGCCGTCACATTTTAACAAATATCTCGAAAACTGTTATACGGATCAATACGATTTTTTGGCATCTGGCCTTGGATTTTACCATGTCCTTATGATTCTATCAATTACAGTTGCACTGATACTGCTGTTTTTCTTTATGTGGCGAATTTCGTTGATCTTTGTTTGATTAACGATTTATGTACCCCTAAAAAATGTAATAAAGTAATTTGACACACATATGGAGATTATGTGGAAATCAGTTGAGTTTGTTTGAAAATCATTTCCCATGTGCATTGGTGATTATTTTGATAACCTACTCCCCACTCGATGACAAATCCGCAATTCATGGGAGACTGATGCCGTAGATGACCACATGGGAGTGAAGCGCTTATAAGACGGATGCAGTCTGATGTTTCGGAAAAGATTCCCCTTACCCAGTTTACTCATGTTACTTTGAGCTTCTTTTTCTTCATGTTAACCGGCTGTTTCTCGAGCGAAAAGTTCTGGTTGTTCGTCCACCTCTGGACTTAAGTCTTGTTCCAGAGCCTGAGTGGTGCAAGCACATCCGTTTTACATACCTGACTTTTTGTATGCAGACTGTCTGTCGGTTCCTCGCCTCACATGCAGATGCACTCTGACTTCGAGAGAGTTATACAGACATACAGATTCGGAGACATACATATAAACAGACGGACTGACATACAAACAGATCGAAACCTAGATGAACTGAAAGAAAGACAAACACATAAAAGCCTCATTACTTGTCAATCACTTGCGTCATGGAATCGATAACGACCAGAATGCAACAACTTGTTGGCTGGACGTTTCATGGGGGAACAACTCCTTTCCTGTGCTTGTTGTCATCAGACGCAAGACAATACTTTTACCAAGTCCTTGAGGCAGTAACTGAGGCGTTGGTCTACCCTTGTGGCCACTTTCATAATTTCCCAGATACGCTTTTTGGTGCTTTCTTAATATCCCACCCCAAACAGGAAAAATCCACAGGTCACGAGACAGTCTAATATTTCAGGGTGTGGTAGATAGGCTGCATGCAGTCGTGAAAACTAGGCTGCATGCAGTCTTAGGACCTAGGCTGCACTCTCTCGTGGAGGCGTAGGCGAGTTGGGGTTAGGGCCAGTTCTAGATGTTTTGGTGTCGTTAACAGCATCAGACAGCCGGAAAAGCCAGTTTTACCACCCTCTAAAATTTTGGACTGTCCTATGACGTCATTTTAGGTAGGATATTACTTTTGAAAACGGTAAAGGACAACATAACAGTCGGGTTCGTTTAACGGTTACCCTTTGTTTCTTTTCTCATTTCAGCTCTCTTCTCATTCTCAGTTCATTTCTCATTCTCAGTTCTTTTCTTATTCTCAGTTCTTTTATCATTTTCGATTCTGTTTTTATGACTCTCAGATCCCTTCTACTCTCATGTTTGATCTGTCTAATTCATCCGCGCATACGGAAGCAGTATTCGTCTTCCCCATGTGGGATGCATTTTTCGTTACGTTGAAACCCCACCCCGGCTATTGCCATGGTCCCTAATATAACCTAACGGTTGAACAGGGTTTCCGGGACCTCTCCAAGGGTGATCCTCATCCGAATGGTGACACATTTGAGTCACCGGGTGTTTATTGCTCAGCGTTATGTCCTGATGGGGTAGATAGTCAGACAGTCGCACACTGAGTTCTCTCATCACTAATTTGTTTTCTTACTATCATTTCTTTCCCCACGACCACAGTTGACATACATGTAAACATACAGACGGCTGGACGGACAGAAAGGTGGACCGCCATATAGACATACATACCGATGGATAGACGGGCATAAAACAGACAGACAGACAGACAGACAGACAGACAGACAGACAGACAGACAGACAGACAGACAGACAGACAGACAGACAGACAGACAGACAGACAGACAGACAGACAGACAGACAGACAGACAGACAGACAGACAAACATGCCGACCGACATACATACAGATAAACAGTCTGACAGAATAACAGGCAGACATATTTTCAGACGGGCATAAAGACAGAGGAATACACAGACACATAGACAGAGCTAGAAAAACATACACATCGATAGACAGATATATACACATATACGGACGGTTTGACACACAGACAGATACACAGAGGGACAGAAAGAAAGATAGACATGTATAATACATAATGGCGGATAGAAAGACAGACAGAAAAAGAAGCAGGTTCGGAATCAAAATGAAACATACAAAAATCTATGTGAGACGCCCAAATTTTTCAGATTACTCTTGCAGATCAAGCGACCAGTAATCGCCTCATTACTTGTCAATCACTTGCGTCATGGAATCGATAACCGCCAGAATTCAACAACTTGTTGGCTGGACATTCCATGGGGGGACAACTCCTTTCCTGTGCTGGTTGTCATCAGACACAAGACAATACTTTTACCAAGTCAGTGAGGGAGTAACTGGGGCGTTGGTCTCCCGTTGTGTAAATTTTCATAATTTTCTAGATCCGTTTTCCGGCGTTCCTAACTCGGTGAATAAATGTAATAAACAAACATACAGTGTATTGATTTGCACTCATAGAAAGAAGTAGCAAGATAGAGAAGAAAACATTATAAAACATAATAATTGAAAGCTATAGTTACCGTGCCGGGATTCGAACCTGCTCGCTATGGAAACAAGTTCACTTCTAACATGGTCAACTAGGCATCCCCAATAAAAGTGTCTTCATTGGTCACATCTATCGTACAGCTTAAAATCCACAACTATGGAATATGGACATAATTCATCTCAAACCACTGAAATGGCCCCATAGGTTACAGAAATGTATATTAAAGAAGCATGGGTCGAACAACAAAAACGGCATTAATTTACGAACACGTTAAACCTTAACGCATAGTCTAGAATACACAAACATTAAGAAAAAGATTTGATTGGTAGGTTCCATTGTGTATACTTCATTCACATAATAAACAGAGGGGGACCCTTGAGGTCGTATAAATGTTAAATGTAAAAAACAGACAATGAATTGACTGGCATTCATAGAGAGAAGTAGAAAGATGGAAGAACACATTAGACAACATAAACATTGAAAGCTGTAGTGATCGTGCTGAAAATAACTCGGTGAAGGACACCATCAAAGGCGGGTTCATATAACGGTTGTACTTCGTTCTTTTCAAATTCTGGGTTCTTTTCACATTCTCGTTTCTTTCCTTCTGACTCCTACTTACTTGGGTACCCTGATAACATCAGATAAAAGAATTATTAAAGAAGTTAAATATAGAATAGCTCAAGCAAATGCAGCATTTTACAACGTGAAGAATATTTCATGCAATCTTTCTTACTCAATTGAGACGAGAAAGAGATCTCTTAAAAGCTATATAATCCCTATCTTGATATATGGAAGTAAATCATAGCCAGTTGGTAGATTAGTGAAAGATTATTTGAAAGCTGCGGAGATGTGGTTTTATAGACAATGATGAGTATATCCTGGACTGATAAATAAGAAATATGAGGATGCTTAAAAGAAACTGGCTCGCGAAGAGAACTGATTGCCCACATCAGAAAGAGACAATCTACATTCTTTGGTCATGTGATGAAAAGGGGAAAACTGGAGTACATTATGACAGTAGGATAGTTGGAGGGGAGAAGAGACAGAGGGAGACTGAGAGAAAAGACCCTGGACAGTTTGACTTCATGACATGGAGGGTCATTTGTGTTAGACCTGACTGAAAGTACACGAGACAGATTGCGGATAGACATGACTACAACTCCCACACGGCATGGACTTTAAAAAGAAGAAGAAGAAGAAGAAGAAGAAGAAGAAGAAGAAGAAGAAGAAGAAGAAGAAGAAGAAGAAGAAGAAGAAGAAGAAGAAGAAGAAGAAGAAGAAGAAGAAGAAGAAGAAGAAGAAAAAGAAGAAGAAGAAGAAGAAAAAAGAAGAAGAAAAAGAAGAAGAAAAAAGAAGAAGAAAGAAGAAGAGAAGAAGAAGAAGAAGAAGAAGAAGAAGAAGAAGAAGAAGAAGAAGAAGAAGAAGAAGAAGAAGAAGAAGAAGAAGAAGAAGAAGAAGAAGAAGAAGAAGAAGAAGAAGAAGAAGAAAAAGAAGAAGAAGAAGAAGAAGAAGAAGAAGAAGAAGAAGAAGAAGAAGAAGAAGAAGAAGAAGAAGAAGAAGAAGAAGAAGAAGAAGAAGAAGAAGAAGAAGAAAACTCCTTGTTCTTTTTTCATTCTAATGTTTCATCTTTGTCTAATTCTCTTCGCACACGAGTTCTCTTCTCGCTAATATTTCTTCTGCCGCTCTTTTCTCTTCCCACGATAATTTCTCTTCTTGATTTCCTTTTGCTTCATACCTAACTTCTCTTCTCATACGCTGTTCTTTTCTCATGTTTGTGCTCATGCTAATTTCTCTTTTTGTTCTGTGTTCCCTTCTCATTCGCTGTTCCTTTCTTATTCTTTCTTTTCTTCTCACACTTTGTTCTCTTCTCACACTTTGTTCCCTTCTCACACTTTGTTCTCTTCTCACACTTTGTTAACTTCTCACACTTTGTTCCCTTCTCAAACTGTGTTCTCTTCTCAAACTTTGTTATCTTCTCACACTTTGTTCTCTTCTCACACTTTGTTTTCTTTTCACACTTTGTCCCTTCTCACACTTTGTTCTCTTCGCACACTTTGTTCTCTTATCACACTTTGTTTTCTTCTCACACTTTGTTTTCTTCTCACACTTTGTTCTCTTCTCACACTTTGTTCTCTTCTCACACGTTGTTCCCTTCTCATACTTTGATCTCTTCGCATACTTTGTTCTCTTTTCACACTTTTTTTCTCTTCTCCCCCTTTGTTCTGTTTTCACAATTTGTCCCCTTCTCAAACTCTGTTCTCTTTTCACACTTTGTTTTTTTTTCCTCACACTTTGTTCTCTTCTCACACTTTGTTTTCTTCTCACACTTTGTTCTCTTCTCACACTTTGTTCTCTTCTCACACTTTTTCTCTTCTCACACTTTGTTCTCTTCTCATACTTTGTTCTCTTCTCACACTTTGTTTTCTTCTCACACTTTGTTCTCTTCTCACACTTTGTTCTCTTCTCACACTTTGTTCTCTTCTCACACTTTGTTCTTTTCCCACAATTTGTTCTCTTCTCAAACTGTGTTTTTTTCTCACACGTTGTTCTGTTCTCACACTTGGTTATCTTTTCACTCTAATTTCTCTTGCCATTCGATATTCTTTTCTAATTCTTTGTTCTATTCTCATTCCTCTTAATCTTTTTACTCTCTGTTCTTGTCTTACTTCCAGTACTCTTATCACACTTACATCTATTCTCACTCTTTGTTCTCTTCTCAATCTCTTATTTTTTCTTAAATTTATTTCTCTCCTCATAATCAGTTTTCTCTTTTTTTAGATTGATTCTCGTATTAGTTGGTCTGTCTGTCGATATAACTGTGTTGTTAAAAAAAAAGGAGAAAGTAAAAACAATGAGAAAGAAAGAGAGAGGGTGAGAGAGAGACAGTCAGGCAGACAGACAGACAGACAGATAAGCATAACGACAGCGGGTGAGAGAGTGACAAAAAACGCATAGCTTTGCTGAACTGAAGTAGATTAACAGACTTTCATATAGATATACATACAGATGGATAGGCAGACATATTGACGGACATATAAACAGATGGATATAAAAACAGACATGTAGAAAGACAGACATACGTACAGATTAATATACAATACGGACATGCATACAGACGGATAGACAGACATACGGACAGAAAAAAAAAGAATCTTAAACAAAATTTGTTGCAGTCGGAATCAAAATAAAACAAACAAGATTATATAGTTGTAAGACGCAAAGATTGTGGAGATAACTCTTGCAGATAAAGTGACAAGTAATCGCCCCATTACTTGTCAATCACTAGCGTCAGGTAATCGATAACCGCCAGAATGCAGCCACATGTTGGCTGTACACTATTCTTCTTCTTCTTCTTCTTCTTCGCGTTCACTACTGAACTGCAGTCCTGCTCCAGAGCCTGAGTGTTGCGTGTGCATCAGTTTTACAGATCTCATTCTCTTGAATACACTGTTGGTTCCTTGCCTCTCCGGCAGATGCACCCGACTTCAAAGGAAGTTCCCTAATTAGTCGACTCTTACGACATGCTTTTGGGGAGGCCGTGGGTCTATTCTTGTTTTCCCCACAATGGGGCCCCGGAACCCACACGGGGGTGTACATTATTCATCTCCTGTGCTTGTGGCTTTCAGGTTTGAGTTTTGAGGTTTGGACAACGGATCAGCATCATGACACACGGGTAGTAACTCATAAGTGCTCCGTTCTTCTTCTAACTCAAGTCTGAGTCTATATAAAGCTCAGCACAGTGCACAAGCTCTGTAGCACCGGCGAAGATCCTGGGAGGCTTTTGGATAGATTTGTAACTCCAAATTTTGGCCGGGCAGCTCCGTTAGGCTACTCTTTTCGATTTCCAACTGCCAAGGAGTTTTTTTATGTGCGCAACAATACACACGGGCGTCCGATCTCATTACCCAGAGACCAGGGGGAATTACTAGAAGTCCAAGTCCAAGTGAAAAAATCCCGGCCCTAACCGGGGATTGGACCCGGAACCTCTAACACTCGAGGCGGACACCCTGCCTCCAGACCACGCAGCCCCTCCATTTATCTCATGTGCTTGTAGCTATCAAACACAAGATAATACTTTTACCAAGTCCTTGAGGCTGTATCTAACGTGTTGGTTTTCCCTTATGCGATTACTTCCCAGATCTGTTTTTGCGTTTTTTGAACTCGCTGGTAACGGTCACTCACGGTTATCTCCCCACTTTGGGTTTTTTTCTCATTTTTTTCTCTCTCAACACTTTCAGTTCCCCTGTAAAACTCATTTCTCTTCTGTCTTATCACTCTCATTTCCCTTGTAAACCTCATTTCTCTTCTATCTTACTTCTCATATCACTCTCAGTTCCCCTGTAAACCTCATTTCTCTTCTATCTTACTTCTCTTATCACTCCCAGTTCGTTTCTCTCCTTTCTCTTCTATCTCTTAGTTATCTTCTCACATTTCGCTTCTCCCGCCTTTATTTCCATCTTAACTTTCAGTTCTCTTATCATTCTCATTTATGTTTTCACTCGCAGTTGACTTATCTTCTCATGCTCATTAATTTTCTAATCTCAATCTCAGTTCTTTCACAATTCTCATTTCTACTCTCACTCCCAGTTTTCCTCTCACTCTCATTTCTCTTCTCACTTTCCTTTATCATTTCTTTTTACCCTCATTTCTTTTCTCACTGTCTGTTTCTGCTTGCACACTCCGTACCATAAACATTAATGTTGAGATGATCCTTCTCAATCCAACAGGCGATCCCTTGAAGATTGGGATCGAGGTAATCCTAGCAAGTTTTGACAGTATCTCAGAGGTCAACATGGTAAGTCACTTTGTTTCAATCAACCAATAGGTACCACTATAAATGTGTACGTGTGTGTTATTGTGTGTGTGAGTGTGGTGTGTATGTATGTATGGTGTGTTTGTGTATGTGTGTGGTGAGAACGGAGAGGGGGTACAGTTTCAGAAAAGTAGGGCAGGAGCCGACCACAGCGAATATGAATAAATGACATTGAGGATACATTGCCTATGAAAGCACACAGGGCAGAATATATATATCCATCCATCATTTAGCAGGTCCTTTGCAGAACGTCGCTCTCATCACAGTCTGCCTGAAAGAAACTCTGTCTCTCGCCAGTTCTCCCGCCTCTTGCACTTTCATACTCAAGGAGTCACTTATATCCTGTGCCCATCTTTGTGTCAGTCGACCCCTGCCCCTCCTTCCTGGTACCATGCCTTCTGCTATAATTTTTTCCAATCAGTCGTAGCGCTTATATATTTATAAGAAGAGTAAATATTCCTGTTGGCCATATTTGTACAACTCCTGAATATTCATGAGCAGGCCTTCTGTGTTGTTGTTAATCTGGCAGATAACGGAGTTTGCAACAACGGATTCGTTTTTCTGTAGAGTGGAAAAAGTATATGATATTTAAAGACGAGAGAGGAATCAACATCGCAGGATATAATTTCGACACTATTGGATGTGCAGGTGACGCAGTATTGATTGCAGAATATGATTCGCAGCGACGTTCATTGGGTGGAATATGTAGCATGACAGCTCATCCTTTACCCATATATGGCAGCAGGTTGCACAAAGGCGGGGCTGCTGAGACACAGAAAACATTATAGAAGGGTCATGGAAGGGGCGGGACAACCTCTTATAAGTTTCCCGGCGGGAAAGGGTGGGGGGGGGGGGGGAATGTTAAACCTTGCTTAAGTACGTTATTTTATGTCTGTCTGTCTGTCTGTCTGTCTGTCTGTCTGTCTGTCTGTCTGTCTGTCTGTCTGTCTGTCTGTCTGTCTGTCTGTCTGTCTGTCTGTCTGTCTGTCTGTCTGTCTGTCTGTCTGTCTGTCTGTCTACGTACGTACGTGTGTGTTTGTGTGTGAGTGTGCGAGTGAGTGAGTGAGTGAGTGAGTGAGTGAGTGAATGAGTGAGTGAGTGAGTGAGTGAGTGAGTGAGTGAGTGAGTGAGTGAGTGTGCGAGTGAGTGAATGTGTGAGTGAGTGAGTGAGTGAGTGAGTGAGTGAGTGAGTGAGTAAATAGTTCATTTTTTGAAAGAGTGACTGGCTAGTTTGGCTGAGACAACACTAGGGCTGTAAGTTCCATCGGCACGACCACGGTGTCTGACAGCAAAGTGAAAAGAACGTGTCCCGATACTCGACCTCTGCGTTCAGAATAGCGTGACTAAGGGGAAATAATCAGTCGCCTACTCAGGTGAAATAATCAAATAGTAATTGGATGACAAGTTAAAGAGGAGACAAAAGTACAAGAAACATCACTCACCTACGTGCTTGTAATATCTCATTTACAGATAGGACTCACCCACACACCTGTCATGCGTGATCCAGACATCTGTCCTATCTTACCCACACACATGTCCTATCTCATCCACACCTCTGCCCTATCTCACCCATACACCTGTCTTAATTCACCCACACACCTACAATGAATCACCCACACTCCTGCCCAACCTATCATGTTTTGTCCTTTTTAGGATGGAATTTTTTGTTATTTGAAGCCCCACCCTGGCTCTTGCCAGGGGCCGCAATATAGGCAGGCCATAAATATGGCCAATTGTCTGAACGCGGTTTCTGGGACCTCTCCATGGTGATCCTCATCCACATAGTGGCACTTTGTGTCATCGGGTGTTTATCGCTTGTGTGATATCATAGTGGGGTAGAAAGTCAGTCAGTCAGACACTCCTGCCTCTGATCATCGACATCATCCCCTTGTGGGAAGCAATTTTTCGTTATTTTGAAGCCCGCACCCTGCCTCACCCACACATCTGCCTCATCTCATCCAAACACCTGTCATCTACCTCATCTCATTCAAACACTTGTCATCTCTCTCATACACACCTGTTATATTTCATTCACACACCTGTTGTAACCCCCCCCCCCCCCACACACACACACCTCTGCCATAACTGTAGCATTGCTTCCATCACTGCCCCAGGACTACACCATCACCATGTATTTGAACCAGTACTGGCGCGACGAGAGGCTGCAGTTTGTCCACCCGGGCACTCCCAACTTCTTGGGAACCTTCGCAGTGTCAGCCATGACACTCACGGGAGCCTTCGCCGAAAAGATCTGGGTCCCTGACACCTTCCTGGCCAACGACAAGAACTCCTTTCTCCATGACATCACCGAGAAGAACAAGATGGTCCGCCTCTATGGCAACGGATCTCTGGTTTACGGCATGAGGTCTGTGTGTCCTTTTCCTGTGTCTGTTTACTCGCTGTAACATTCTACAGACGTCTCTCTAGCCGCAGCATTTATTTGATGTTTATGTCTGTTACTTGATACAATGCCTTGTGACACCATACCATACAAAGCATACATGGAAAGAGAAAAAGGACGTAGAGAACGAGGTAGACCAAGAACAAAATAGAAGGATAACATCAGAGAAACTCTACAACAGCACGATGTGCCTATGGTCGAGGCGGCCAGAAGAGCTAGAAACAGAACCTTATATCTCCCTCGAAACCCACAGCGGTAAAAGAGGAAGTGAAGAAGAAGAAGGAGACTTGTTACTTGTCCGAACCGATACCCTAGCACATCGATCCGACCCATTTGTGCTCCGTGCACGTTTGTTTATGTTTATTCAACGGATCAATATTATGGCGCAGGGGCGTTACCCATAAGCGCTCCGTTCTTTATCTAACTTAAGTCCAAAGAATCTCATCGCAGTTCACGAACTCTGTTGCACAGACGAGGATCTTGAAATACTTTGGGTAGATTTTCAACTTTAAATGTTGTCCAGGCAGCGCCGTTAGGCTACTCTTTTTTATTTCCAACGGTCAAAGGAATTTTTACGTGCGCAACAATACACACTGGCATCCGGTTTTACTACCCAGAAACCAGGGGGATATTACTAAAAATCCACGTGACAAAATCCCAGCCCTCACCGGGGCTTCAACCTGGGATCTCTAGCACTTGAGGCAGGCCAATGCTTCGAGAAAACTCAGTCCCCCTAGCTCCGTGAATGTAAACCCAACAACACCAAACGAATCACTGAGCCATGTGGACAAATGGCGACGTCACCTGGTCGATTTTGGCTCGCGGTTGTGGGGCCTTATTTCAGCATCTGCTTGGCTCCATTCAGCACAATATCTGCCCAGGGTGATTATTACCTCTGTGTGCTCCTTCAATTGTTTTGATGTTTGCATCATTCAGAACAGTGTCCAACATGTTCCAATAGGCAAATCTGGTCCGTGACAAATCTGGTCAGTGACAAATTTGGTTTGTGACAAATTTGGTTTGTGACGAATTTGGTTTGTGACAAATCTGGCTTGTAACACATATGGTTTGTGACAAATCTGGCTTGTGACAAATTTGGTTTGTAACAAATCTGGCTTGTGACAAAATTGGTTTGTGACAAATTTGGTTTGTGACAATTCTGGCTTGTGAAAAATCAGGTTTGTGACAAATCTGGTTTTTGTTTGTGAAAATCTGAAGCTATATTGTTATACTTTTCGTTTGTGTTGATATCTTGAGGAGCGGGTTCGAATCCTCGGTAAGGCTGCCCTAACCTGCACAAACGTGGCGATAACACTAAATCCTCAGGCTCAAATACCCCTCCCCCCCCGGAGAATCGACTTCATTGTACCGGGTTTTATCCGATATGGCCCAGTCTCTCTCCACAGAACAGCTAGCTGCCTGCCGAGAGCGTCGCACAGAGCACGACCCCCATAGCTTCCAGCGACGATCCCCATCGATCTCTGTAAAAATTGCACTCGTGAACTGAACGAACCCACAACCTTCTGAACGCCAGACAAACGGCTTGACCACTTCGCCACGGACACGACACCCAGTATGCAATTAATGATGACATCTTAGGCTCCGGTAGTATGCACTTGGTGCACATTTCGCTAGTTGTTTTCTGAACTCATTAATGACCGAACAGCTTCGTGTAGTGGACGCTTGATTATGACAAGTAAGTCAGTGCACTCAATAAGACGCTAGTTTTGCACAGTGTGCACATAATAATAATAATCATCTTCAGTTTCCACTTCTGCCATTAAAAGTTGTGGGGAGAAACAAATTGCGATCCAATGCTTGATGGGCAGCAATGGCTACTGTCATTTTATGTCGATGTAGAAACTCTTTAACGTCATCAATCCATCTCCTCCTAGGATGACCTCTTGCTTTCACTTCAGATCCTTTCATGTGTAGCGCCTACGTTGGTAGTTCTTCTGGCCGCATCCTTACTAAATGACCAAAACCATTTGATCCTCTGTTTGTCAATGAATTTGCTCCATGGTGTTGTTCCTACAGTGTGCCTGATAATATAATTTCCAACTTTGTCTTGGAGCACATATTAATTAGATGCTAAATTCATGTTCATTGTAGTGTGAATTTATTGTTAACACGAGTTCTTGTGACATTTGTTGTATAGGCACAATATGCGAAAGTCGTCCCCATTAGGAATGCAAATTTTTGTTTAATTTGAAGCCCCACCCTGGCTTCTGCGGGGAGCCCTGAATATAGCCTGGCCATAAATAAGTCCTGGGGGGGTACAATAACATCAGTGACACAATTCTGCGTAGTTGTGCGAGCCTTTGATTATTATTAATAATATAAAATTTATATTTCGTTATGCTGCTTCTGTTTTATATTGTAAGTAAATTTTTAATCGGATGGTTAAAAATAAAACTAATTTCCTGGGCTAGATGGTTATACTTCAATGTTTTCAAATATCTAAAATATGCTTGTTAAAAAAAAAGAAAAAAGGGCCCTTAAACCATGCCTTTAGGGTATAGGCAATAGGGAGACTATTTTTTATAGACCAATCGCACAAAATGGATGATGTGGTCACCTCATGGGGGCCCTTTTCTTTCCGGGGGCGACCCGGTTTTACTCAAAGGCTGGGTCGACCTAGGAGTCAAGGCATTTTTTTTAAAAAATCCGGGTTTTGCCAGGGAGCGAACTCATGATTTTTCGATCCCCTACGCCCGGGACTCCCCAAAATATGCTTTTATTGTGGTAAAAGTACGGGGTTTTTTTTTGGTCCTTCCGTCAAAAACCCCCCCGTATCTTGTGCGTAGTCTCCATCTATCCAAAGAGATGGGTAGCTGTTCGGGGTATAAGTGTGTCTTTAACTAGAAAGAGGGTGTAAATTTACATAGGGAGTGACGGGGTATTTAAGGGGTTTTTAGTTTAGTAGGGAAAGTTCCTCTCAACACATTCCCTCCCCCAGATTTAAAGGAATATAAATTTAGCATGTTGTTTCAGACCAGCCTGGATACCAAGAAAAAAAACCATATTTTCTCGAAGTCTTAACATTGCTGCAATTTGGGACCCCCAAGAGAAGGGAAGGAATTTTTTGATGCTACATACAAAAGAAATAATTAACAGGGCAAATGATTCCTCCGTCATCTACCTCTCCCGGTTTATTTGAATAATTAAAAAAATTTTTTTATTTTGAGCCCACCCCAAAGGGATTTTATCCAACGTTTAATTAAAATGTAAAAAACGACATTTGAATTTTAAAAACTATTGTTTAAAAGT
>CAJHNH020001183.1:168470-192348 GCA_905116865.2 Candidula unifasciata
TGACATAACTGAAGCGACCTAGAGTTTAAACACGCAGCGCCGATAAACAAAATTCTGTGCCCCCTTCTTTGCACATACCAAGGCTCGTACCAGATGCCTTTTCAAAACGACGCAGAACAGGTGGAGATAAGAAGAAGAAGAAGAAGCTTTCACTTTTCAGTTGCTATATCGCAGCGTGGTCTTGTTGCAGTAGAACAATTAGACACTCGCTTCACATCCCTTATTGGGGTCTTGTCACACAAAAAAAACGGGCTGCATCTCTAAAATGCGGGCTTTTTTTGCGGGGTTTTCACAATGGAGACATGTTTGTACGGGCTCAACGACAGGGAACAGTCACGGGGGTTTTGGGATTGTCCCTGCCACTTTTTCTCCATTTTCCAACTACGAGATTATTAACAAGGTGGAGGGACTTCTCACAGGTGCGTTGGTATATTAGTGCCCGTACAATGTCTTTTCTTCTTCAGCACGGGGCCATAATCGCATTTTGGGGGTTTAGGGCCTTGGCCTTTCAAGTTCCAAGATTTTCAATTTCCGTCCCACACCCCTTTGCTATTTCTCACTTCTAAGACCCTTCATTTTGTCACTTTATTATACACCTGTATTTTCCTTTTACGCACACCCGTCTTTTTTTTTACGTTGTTTTTTGGGGGTCCAAATAGTTTTTTCCCTTTTAATTCGGTCAAAACGAATAGTGCCCCAAACTATTCGGGGGGTACAATCGAATGGGAAATCAAAAATCATCATGTGTTTGCCGTGAGGGGGTTTATGCCTTGCCAAAATCTGGATCCCCGCGCGATTAGTTCGTGTGCTAAACCCCCCCTAAGGTTTTTTAAGATTGTTCGAAAAACCATCTCAAAGGGCCTAAAAAAATTTTTTTTGGGCTCCCTCCCGTTTGTCCAGGACTCACAGCCATTTTAAACTGGTGATGTAGAAAAGGAAAAGAATTCTTTTTTAACCTTCAAGACAATTAATTGATAAGTTTTCTTAAAGTTATAAAATAGTTTTGCCTGTCCTTTTCTTTTCTTATTTCGTAATGCCCCTCCATTATGTTTACCATGTCCCAAATCCCAAAATTTCTGTACTGTCCAAAAAAAACCATTGACTTTTTTTTAGATTTAAATAAATTTTTTTCTTTTATACCACCTTTTCTTTTTTCCCCCTATTCGAACTGAGGCCCCCTTCTTTCCCCTTTGAAAGTTAAAAAATGGTCAAAAAAAAAAAAAAAATTTATAATGCAAAAGTACGCTGAATTTTAAATCAAAATGTAGTACAGAATAGTAAACTTTAAAAACCCTTTCATGTTTTGCATCCGCATCTCAATTGTGGTAACTAATACCTAGGAAAGAAGTATTTGTTTATAACAAAAAACTAAAGGAAAAATTTTCATGACACCCCTGTTTTCAGCAAAGGCGCTTTTGTCTCCCCTTTAAGGTATTTCCAGCTGTATGAAAAACTTCACTTGGTACGCTGTAGGTGGTGCCAAAAATAAGCTTGACAGTAGGCCCAAGGGGGGGTTGTGTCATAGTGTCACGTTACTACAGACCCTGTCATCTTGTCACGTTACTACAAAACCTTTCGTCTTGTCGCGCTACTACAGATCCTGTCATCTTGTCACGTTACTACAGACCCTGCCATCGTGTCACGTTACTACAGGCCCTGTCATCTTGTCACGTTACTATACACCCTGTCATCTTGTCACGCTACTACAGACCCTGTTATTTTGTCACGCTACTACAGATCCTGTCATCTTGTCACGCTACTACAGACCCTGTCATCGTGTTACGTTACTACAGATCCTGTCATCTTGTCACGTTACTATACACCCTGTCATCTTGTCGCGTTACCACATATCCTGTCATTTTGTCATGTTGCTACACATCCTGTCATATTGTTACATTACTACAAGCCATGTCTTTCTGTCACGTTGCTAGACACTCTGTCATCTTGTTACGTTACTGCATACCCTGTCTTCCTGTCACGCTATTACAGACCCTGCCTTCTTGTCACGTTACTACACACACTGTCATCATGTCACGTTATCACTCATCTTGTCCTCTTTCCCCGTTACTACAGACCCTGTCATTCTGTCATGTTGCTACATACTCTGTCATTTTGTCAAGTTGCCATACAACCTGTCGTCTTGTCACACTACCACACGACGCGTCATCTTGTCCCGTTACCACAGGCCCAGTCACCTTGTCACATTGCCACGGATTTGTCAACTTGTATCATTACCACAGACTTGGCCATCTCATCACTTTACCAGAGAGCTTGTTATTTTATCACTTAAAAACAGACCCTGACATTTCAACATTTTACCAGAAAGCTTTTTTTTTTAATCACTTTACCACAAACCCTGCCATCTGATCACTTTCCCAGAGAGCTTGTTATTTTATCACTTTACTTCACACCCTGCCATCTCATCACTTTAGCAGAGAGCTTCTTATTTCATCAATTTACCACAGACCCTGCCCTCTCATCACTTTAGCAGAGAGCTTCTTATTTCTTCAATTTACCATAAACTCTGCCATTTCCTTAATTTACCAAAGAGCTTCTTGTTTTATCACTTCACTATTGGCCCTGCAATCTCATCACTTTACCAGAGAGCTTGTTATTTTATCACTTCACCCCTGACCTTGTCATTTCATCACTTTACTAGAGAGCTTGTTATTTTATCACTTTTCCACAGACACTGTCATGATTTCAAGTTACCTCAGATCCTTCCATTACGTACTTTTCTATTCTCCCCCTTCAGGTAACTACCAGAGACTGTCCTTGGTGTTTCAGCTACAAAGAAACATCGGCTATTTCATCTTTCAGACCTACCTGCCATCCATCCTTATTGTCATGCTGTCCTGGGTGTCGTTCTGGATTAACCATGAGGCGACATCGGCAAGAGTTGCTCTTGGTAAGGTTTTGGTTTGGCCTAGCAATGACTTGTCCGCTTATAACTTAACTAACCAGGGAGTTTTGTTTTTAGACTGAATGACCTGCGGGCTGTCATCTAAAGGGATCTGAGTAAAAGTAATGTTTTCGCTCCCCAGATCCCGCCAATATACACACTAGCTCACTTCTGATTGGTAGACATTGGCACAAGGTTACGGGGGTGTTCCGCAATGCTGTTGATATCGCGTGTTGTATATTTCAGTACACCAACGCTTTTAACACTTAAAAAACATGGAAAAACTGCTTCTAACACAGCGCCCGTAGAGTGTGCTGCAACCTATGCCACATGCATTCTCTTTCTCAGAAGAAAAACGTAAATGCAAGACAAGCCAGAAAGCAAACAACAGAGCGGCACACCCGTAACCCCCAGGAAAGTAGACCAGTCCAACAAAGTTGTCAATGAAACGTGACCTACTCTGGGTAGACTAACGTTTGTTTAAATCCAGGGAGTTTATTTCTAGATTGATTGATCTGCGGGCTGTCATCAAAACGGATCGGTGAGTTAAACTCTAGACTGCCCCTGCGATTTGACCCTATATTCTGACCTGTGAGTTGACCTCTAGATTGTCCGTGTGGGTTGCCCTATAGACTTCCCAGTAAAGTTTTTGGGGCCCATTGATTGGAACACAAGAATAAACCCACTGCCTCCCGAGCAAGCATGTCGTAGGAGTTGATTTCACGTGGGGACTTCTTTTGAAGTCGAAGTGCATCTGCCTGAAACCAGCATTCTTCATTCAAAGATTTCAGATCTGTAAAACAGATGCGCACACAACATTCAGTTTCCAGAGGTCAACGAATAACCAAAACTTTTCCGCAGGAGTTTACAGCCCGTGAACGCGAAGAAGAAAAATGACGAAGACATCTGGACTTTCCTGTGAGTTGACCTCTAGACTGCCCCTGTGAGTTCTCTAACCGACCCCGTGAGTTCACTTCTAATTTGACTTGTTTGTCTGCCCTTAGACGAGTAATTCTCAACCTTCCTAATGCCGTGACCTTTAAGTTCCTCATGTTGTGGCGACCCCCAACCCTACAGTTATTTTCGTCACCACTTCATAACTTCAATGAATATTTGTTTTGTGATGGTGATTGGCGACCCATGTGAAAGGTTCGCTCGGCCCCCCCCCCCCCCCCAAAAAAATGTTGAAATCGGCTGCCCTAGACTAATCGTAGAACTCACATACCTTCGGGCCAACAAGCAGGTGGTAGAGACTGAAGATTAGACAACTGATTGCGTTGAAGATTTAGCGTTGATGGGCACACTGGTTGACTTATTGAACTATCAGCTTATGGTTGTCTCCGCAATGGAGGTTGGCTGCAGCGGTTATGAGTCTTTGAGAATACAGTATTACTTAACCGAAGTAAAGGGCCCTTTTCCACCCCTTCAGGCGAAATTAGGAATATAGGGCTAGACCTATATTTTCAGACCAATCGGCACTTGGCAGCATCACGTTGGTGCCTCTTTAGTTCTCACCACTGCACCTGGAACCCGCTCAAGACTGGGTCCACATGGGAGCCACAAAGCATGTCTCTGGAACACGTTCATGTTTCTGTAGGGCCTGTCCACGTAGGCTAGGTTCTGAATCCTCGTGTAGCTGCAGAGTCTGTTGTGTCCTATACCCAGTCTAAATATAATGCCATGTTTCTTTTGTGTGGGACTTTGCCTGGGTCTTCAGAATTGTGTTCCAATCGGTTTCTTTTTTTTTTTTAATTTTGCAGTGTTTATCAGTGTTTAAAACTTATAAGTGCGCCCTTCTCTGGCTGTTTCAGAAGCAAAAACAATCCAGTTTTGTGCGAAAAATGATGATCTGCTCGTACCATTTCTCACCAACCTGTAACAGGAACTAGAGACAGTGGAGCACAGTAGGATCGAGTTCTTAGAAAGATGGTGCTTGTTTGGGTTCACGAGTGATAACGACCACTTTCGATGGTAAAAGTAGTAATGATTATGAGTAGAAAGCTGGCTGATTAGTCCACATGAAGCCTGGAAAGTTCTTGAAAACGTGCGGACAACTGGTGAAAGCGTCTGTTAGTGTGGGATTATTTGTTACGTATTCTTTCTAGTATGCCTGCCGTTTAGTATTCAGTGTTGCAACCTCCGTGTGACATTGCAGGCTGATGTACCATGCCTGGGGACGTACCCCATCCAGAACGGACGAGTGCAGCAGCCTCCCACGGTGCTCTGTTAATGCCAAAAGAATTGAGAGCAGTCTTCAGAGTGTCCCTGGGCGCCTTTTCTGTCCGGTATGGGCTTACTTACTTAGTCGCTCCTCTTCTACCACGAGATGTAGAGGTTTGCTAGAGAGAAAGTAGACTAATCTATCAACCGATTTCTTCCTACGCTTTGGCTGATTCCAGTCCAGTGTGGTCAGGACTGTTCTTGATGTTGTGTGGACCACTGGTGGAAGCCTCAGTAGGGTGTGGGATTGGCAGTACGATTCATGTCTAGTCTGCCTCCGTTTTTCTGTCATTCTGCATATAGTCCGCTGCCTTGCAACTGTGATGATACCATGTTTGAGGGACGTACAAGATCCTTGACGGTATTGTGCTGCAGCCACCCACTTTGTCCTTTGTTAATGCCAAAAGAATTGAGAGCAGTCTTCAGAGTGTCCCTAAAGCGCCTTTTCTGTCCTCCCTGGGCTTACTTACTTAGTCGCTCCTCTTCTACTTTGGGATGTAGAGGTTTGCTAGAGAGATCGTCAGACTTCTCTATCAACCGTTTTCTTCCTGGCTTTGGTCTATTCCAGTCCTCTGTCGGTCAGGGACTGTTGGATGTTGCCTTCCCAGTGGACCATGGGTCGCCCTGAGGGTCTGGTTCCCTGGTTTTTAGCCTCACATGCCTACCATGGGAGCCGATTTTCTCCCATTCTTCACATATGTCCTAACCATTGTAGCTGTAACTGGTCCACTCGGGTTTGTAAGGACTGAGTATCAAGATCTTGACGTATTGTCTGATTGCGGACTTTTTCCTTTGTTGGCTCTAGGACCACCTTTCTCAAATATCTAATTTCTGAGGTCTGAAGCTGGCTTCTGTGGGTTGTTGTCATTACCTATGACTCACA
The DNA here is from genome assembly GCA_905116865.2 of Candidula unifasciata. Classification (NCBI taxonomy): domain Eukaryota; kingdom Metazoa; phylum Mollusca; class Gastropoda; order Stylommatophora; family Geomitridae; genus Candidula; species Candidula unifasciata. The sequence continues at coordinate 174,476 of CAJHNH020001183.1, forward strand.
CCCATAGGTCAGGACTGGTACATAGGTAGAGCGGTAAACATCCATTTTCGTCCTCTTGCCAATTTCTCTTTTGCTAGGAAACCCTCGGTTTATGGCCTGGAAAAGTCTCACAGCAGCTTCTTTTTGCGTAGCCAGCGCTGTCTTAATGCCTCCGTTACGATGTATTAAACATCAAGGTAAGTCTGCGTGTCAAATGACCCATTTGATTTAGCATACACCTGATTTCTTACGCAGTAATCCAACATTGCAGGTATCACAACTGTTCTGACGATGACAACAATCAGCAACGGAGTCAGATCCTCTCTGCCGCGCATCTCCTATGTCAAGGCCATCGACATCTATCTGGTCATGTGTTTCGTCTTCGTGTTTGCCGCACTGCTGGAGTACGCGGCCGTAAACTACACATACTGGGGCGCTCGCGCTAAACGGAAAGCCAAGAGACTGCGCGAAAGAGCGGCCAGTGTTCGCAAGCGACCAGATGACGGGGAGCCATTGGTAAGTCTTGAACTACAGACAATAGACTACAGATAAACAGACAATAGACTACAGATAAACAGACAATAGACTACAGATAAACAATCGACTACAGATTCACAGACAATAGACTACAGATAAACAATCAAAAAGGTTAGTTGCGTATCCTTTACAGGACGTTGCAGAACCAACCCCAGCAGCCCCTGGCTGTTGTGTGGATTTTCTAGGCAAATTTACGTCCAGTAGTTTGCCATTGCTTCCTGGACGGTCAGCTCCCTGATACAACTGTCGAAATCATCGCAAGGCGCATGGCCCGCAGCTGGGATCGAACCCGGCATCCCGGCATTACGAAGCGTTCGCATCGACTTAGCCACAGAGCCGACTATCTCACAGTACCTTCTGCAAAATCACCAATTCGTCTTGTCCCTGTCCGAATAACACCTGGTATTTTGTGCAGCAGGGAAAACCAACCCTGAGTTTCTTGAACTCAGGTGGGCCCACTCTCTGAAAATGTCTAGGAGCTCGTGGGCCGAAACATTTGTCGACGAAAGGTTACTTCTACTGATGATTGGTAGACTCCTGCTGTACATGCTCCGCTGTGGAGTTTATTCTTATTTAAAAGGCTATATATTTTTTAACAGGTTTTCCTGAAATCGTAGCTGTTTTATTCTCACTATTAATACTATTAGTAATTGTGGTTGTAGTAGTAGTAGTAGTAGTTTAGTAGTAGTAGTAGTAGTAGTAGTAGTAGTAGTAGTAGTAGCTAGTAAAGTAGTAGTAGTAGTAGTACTAGTAGTAGCAGTAGTAGTAGTACAGCAGCAGCAGCAGCAGTAGAAGAAGGAGGTTCTCGAAAAAGAAAGAAAAAGAGAGAGAGAGAAGAAGTAGATAGAAGAAGAAGAAGAAAGAAAAGAAGAAGAAGAAGAAGAGTAGAAGATAGAAGAAGAGAAGAAGAAGTAGAAGAAGAAGAAGAAGAGAAGTATTAGAAGAAGAAGAAGACGAAGAAGAAGATGACGATAAAGAAGAAGTAGAAGAAGAAGAAGAAGAAGTAAAGAAGTAAAGAAGAAGAAGAAGTAGTATAGAAGAATAAGAGAAGAAGAGTAGAAGAAGAAGAAGAAGAAGAAGAAGTAGAAGAAGATAGATAAAGAAGATAGTAGTAAGAAGAAGAAGAAGAAGCAGAAGAAGAAGAAGAAGAAGAAGAAGAAGAAGAAGAAGAAGAAGAAGAAGAAGAAGAAGAAGAAGAAGAAGAAGAAAGAAGAAGAAGAAGAAAAGAAGAAGAAGAAGAAGAAGAAAGAAGACAAGAAGAAGAAGAAGAAGAAGAGAAGAAGAAGAAGAAGAAGAAGAAGAAGAAGAAGAAGAAGAAGAAGAAGAAGAAGAAGAAGAAGAAGAAGAAGAAGAAGAAAAAGAAGAAGAAATAAGGCAGATGTTGACCACGGGTACCCCAAACATTTCCACCGACATCAGCTATTAGAGCTGTGTCCTTCCTGTGCTCACCCTGTGGTCCAAACTTGAGTGCCAATGTTCTGGTAAATGGCCCCTCAGTCTGTTTCTAGACGGAGGTGTGGTTTTAGGCGATGTCGGGTCATTTCCGTCGTTCTCCAAACTATTCGGAAAGCGACCCGTAATTACTCGCTTGAGAAGACCTGATCTGGCTCCTCTAGACACTTGAAGGGTCCTTGTTAGGTTGTTACCATGAAGACATATGGTCACAAAGCACTCATTGGGCACAACTGTATGTCTGTCTGTCTGTCGGTCTGCTACTCTAACTAAATATATATATATATAAATCTCACTTTAGTCATTCACATAGTATGATCTCTCTGTACATATATCTATGTCATTCACCAACTCCCTTACACACTCACTCACTTTCATTCACTCTTTTACGACTCAGTCACGAACACTAAAACTTTCTCACTGGCTCTCTCTCTCTCTCTCATTTTTCCACTCACATCCGAAAGGTCTCTCTCTCTCTCTCTCTCTCTCTCTCTCTCTCTCTCTCTCTCTCTCTCTATTTCTTTCTTTCGATCCTCTGTTTATTCCTTCTCCTCCATGACTCATTCATTTTTTTTGTCTTTTTCTTCAGCCCCCCTCCCCTCTTTTCCTTCCTACATCGGCAAGTTTTTTTTTAACCAGACCTTATCGTCGGGCCCATCTCTAGAGCCGGACATTGATTATTTCGTAGATCCGGACATGGAGGTTTTATTTGAAGAATTGTAACTATGTAAAGGGGCGACAAGAGGGCGCCTGTGGCACCACATGCGAAGAATGAAGCAATCATAAGGAGATCTTGAGTTTGCGCCCTGCGGTGAGACGCTGATGATGGTGGTGTTGTCGCAAACATAACACAAACTTCGGCGAGAACCAGGAGAATATGTGTGATTGAAGGAACTAGTGAAAACATGGGTGATTGAAGGAAGTGGTAAAAGAATTAGTGATTGGAGGGCACTTGAAAAGAAAAAGATGAAGTACATTGGAAATGGCAACTTGAGCTGTGCTTGAATACAAGCACTCGCTGAGACAGGATGAAAGCTAGTGATGTGGCACTTGTCATGTGTACAAACACTCGCGCCCACTAAGATGCCTGAAACGTGTCTTGCTATCTGCTCCTTCTCCTCCTCCTGCTCCTTCCAAGAAGCGCTGACATAAAGAAAATATTGGGGTCGGAGATCAGCTCCCCACCCCCGCCCTACGTTACAAATGTTACAGACAAGAAGGGAAAGTGGGCTCGAGAGGCTAGATTTTGTTTAAGAGTATAATAATGATACAACAACTAAAATAAGGATGCAACAACTGAAATGAGATTCATGAGACGGACTCTCATTATAACTAGAAGAGATTAGATCAGAAACGACGAAATCCGAAGGAAAATGGGGGTAACAGCAGCTCTGGATTTCATTAGAAGACAACGGGTGAAATAGTTTGGCCATAAAACGCGGATTTCAGGAGACGGTATACCTCAGCCAGCAATGATGTACAGACTAGGCAGGAAGCGAAGCAAAGGCCGATGGTTCAAACCATAGGGAAAGGGAGAAAAAAGAGTTTTCAGGAATCCCCATTTACGAAGCTCACAAACAGGCAGTTTCCTGTAAATTATACTTCACCTCGACATCGCGAGATACAAGAGCATCAAGATAAGATGAGTTTAAGATGATGATGTATAACAACAAAAATTATAATAATGTATAATAACAAAAAATTTTAATACTAATAGTAATAGTAATGATAATAAAAAAAATTATAATGATAATGTGCTGAGTTGTAAATAAATATAATACTTTTTGTGAAATAACATAAAATGTATAGATAAGTACTTTTAAAGATGATTTATGTATGTGGATAGCTTAACGCCCTTAAACACTGAGGCAGAGGGGTTCAGTGGACATGAGCCCTTAGGTACTGGTGCCAGTGCCTCTTCTTATTCCTCCTCCTCCTCCTCAACAGCATCTTCTTCTTTTTCATCATCTTCTTCTTCTAGTTCTTGTTCTGTTCTTTGTTTGTTTCTTTCTTTCTTCATTCTTCTTCTTCTAACTCTTCTTCTTCTTTCTTTCTTCCCCTCCTCCTTCTTCTTTCTTTCTTTCTTCTTCTTTCTTCTTCTTTCTTCTTCTTCTTCTTTCTTCTTTCTTTCTTTCTTCTTTCTTCTTTCTTCTTTCTTCCTTCTTCCTTCTTCTTTCTTCCTTCTTCTTCTTTCTTTCTTCTTCTTCTTTCTTTCTTCTTCTTCTTTCTTTCTTCTTCTTCTTTCTTTCTTCTTCTTCTTTCTTTCTTCTTCTTCTTTCTTTCTTCTTCTTCTTTCTTTCTTCTTCTTCTTTCTTTCTTCTTCTTTCTTTCTTTTCTTTCTTCTTTCTTCTTTCTTCTTTCTTCTTCTTCTTTTCTTTCTTCTTCTTCTTCTTCTTCTTCTTTCTTCTTCTTCTTCTCTTCTTCTTTCTTCTCTTCTTCTTCTTCTTTCTTCTTCTTTTTCTTTTTTCCTGTTCTTTGCGTTCACCGGTTGCATACTCCAGCGGTAAGTTGTTTCCTAATTTGGAATTTAGTTCTAGAACTTCGGTTTTTGCGTGCGCGTCTCTTTGTACAGATCTGGCCTATTTGTACGTTGGTTCCACGCCTTTCAGATACATGCCCTCCAGCTTCGAAGGAAACACCCTTAATTAGTCGACTTTTACGACATGCTTGTTAGAGGGGCAATGGGTCTTTTTTATCCTGGAGAAAAAATCCAAAATATACTCACTACCTGTGACCTTTCCAGTGAAGCTTGCCACTCTGCTCGAAGCATTCCTGTCTTCACCGTTCTGAGCATCCTTCTAGTCTGTTCTTCTTTCTTCTTCTTACGACATATCTTATTCTTCATCTTGTCGTCTTCTTCTTCCGGTGAGCTTGCAGTTACCGCTTCTCTTCTTCTTCCTCCATTCTTTTCATGATAGATGTTGTGGTGTACTGATGATTTAATAATGGCGCAATATTTGTGCGGCAGATGCAAGTTTGCTATCATGGTGCGTTTTTTTTCTTGGTAAGTTCATATAGTTTAGCTGTAAGCCTAACGTAAATGAGCTAGTTCCCATAAGCGCACCAAAACAACCGATAAGGCTGTGAAAAAAATGCCCAAATTGAAGTCGAATTAACTTCTGAAATGCGCAAATATCACAGCTTTGCTGTAAACAGCAACAACGCAATTACCGTCACTCAGATGAACGACGAATCAGAAGAATATCCTGACTTCTTATCCACTGAGCTTAGTATTTATCGATGTGTCTTTTCCCAGAACAACAGCACACCTGAAGCCGTGGAGATGAAAGACATCCACCTCATAGAACCAGCTGGACTCCTCCACACCCAGAACGTCCACCTGGATCGTGAGGAAGGACATGTCGAAAGGACAGGTTTACGGACTTCCCAGGCTCTACACATGTGCGTCAGTGTCGTTGTGTGACTTTCGATGTGTGAAAATGGTTTCTACATGGGCCAGTTAATGAAGCCACTGCCATCGTAGATGGGGACCATGATTTTCACGTTTGCCAAGTGCTGATCTAATACTTTGTCAGTATTGATCTAGCTGGTCACAGGTAGTTCCCATAAGCGCACCAAAACCACGTTGTACTGCTTTCTTCGAAAAAGAGTCTCTCGTGTGACCGAAGTGGCCTAAGCTGAGGCTGTGGGTAGGGTTAGGATTTGGGCCAGTTCTACATGTTCCTCGGTCTTTGAAAGCTGTGTCGTCGTGTAGTATAGAACACGCGACATCGGCGCTGATGTAATTGGAGGCAAGACAATGTGACACCCCTCCGACGTAGAAGAGTCTGAGAAAGTATGAATAAAAGGCCAGGCAGTGTGTAGATGTGCCAGGAAACGTGAACAGGACCCGTACCTCCCCCCCCCCCCCATCTAATACAGATTCACAGGGGTGAAACCTGTGCTTTATCAAAAAAAAGTCTCTCGTGTATAATACAGTTATCCTGGGTTTGGGTTGGGGCCAGTTCTGCGTGGGGGGGGGGAAAGGGTGTCGACAGTTGCCAAGTACATGTAATGCAGCCTAGTCAACAGAACCATACGTAGAAGAGTCTGAGAAAGTATAATTTTAATTCACCTTAAACAAACCTGGTAGCTATAATTAGAACCGGTTAGGGGTTATGAAAACACACATTATATACAGAAAACCGAAATAAACCGCAAAAGAAAACACCTTAATGTCAGATGATGTGTTTGGACTATCTAGGGAACTCTCAGTTTTCCTAATTTGGGGTGAAGTAGAATCGAAGTAACCAGATGGTAGCCGAGGTACCACATTTTCCAATTACCCCCTCAACCCCCCCCCCCTCGCCCCCGCTTCCACACACACAACACACACACACACACACACAACACACACACACATGTTTGATGTTGAACACCATTTTAGCAGTGTTGTCATCGCCCTCAGTGATGGCACTCGGTATAGCCCGTAACTCCTGCATGCCCTTTTCTGCGCAGTGAATCCAGATGGGCCGGATGTTGTCATGTAATTGTATCGCGATCCTAGAGTTACCTTGATATTTATTGTATCATGATTATAGGATCAAACATACAAGTACAAAACTTCATAGTTTAGTCAGTAGATCGATCATCTTCATTGCTCATCGAAAAAGTCCATAAACGCATGGATCCCTTCTTCAGTATCTCCCTCAGAGTGCAGCGACTGATAACACCAGTTCTGAGTTGGTTTATTCTTCTTCTCCTGCTACCTGTATAGTATTTATGTGTGGCAATACCTCTTTTGATATGAAGTTACTGCAGTCTTGTCAAAACTGCCGATTCATCGTCGACTCCTACAACATCTATACTCCCTGCTTTCTTGAAAGCATTGAGAACAACGGCCCGGTCCGTTGCTTTTTGTGTGTCTAAGGTGGCCCTACCAGCAAGACAACCCGCTCGTTCATTGCCTTTTACCCCAGAATATCCTGGCATAAAAAGTAAACGGGTTTCCTGTAAGACAAGATTTTTCTCAGTCATTGTAAGAGTCCAACAACTGTCTTTGAACCTACTCTGTTTCGATATTCCTAACTCTTTCAGTACCAGACGACTCATCATATGTTCACTAGGCACTCCAGATATAATATGATATTCTTACTGTCTTCTTTAATAAAAATAAGTTACTTTAACTTATTGTTACCTGAATTATTAGATTAACGAATTCTGTCTCTATTCATCTTCATCAGATCTCATTATAAGGGGTTTAAATAGCAACTGCTTGGGACTGGCTTCGAAAAGAATGTTCATTGAGTCAGTTATAAAGTATACACGTGGGAAAATGCATGTCTCTAGCTGTCATTGCTTTTGTTACTGCCATAAACATGCATAATGCCTAACTATTGCCTTACTATGACAGTATCCTGATTATATTTCACCCCACAGGTCCCAGGATTCGAACTTACCCCAAGTATACATGTCAAGCACCAGCGTCCGACGCAGAAGTGTGTCCCACATACCATCGCGCAGGCGCAGACTTCTGTCTCAGTTCCGGCAGAAAGCCAAGTCCATCAAAGTCAAGATCCCCAGAGTTCAGGACGTGAACACGATAGACAAATATGCGCGATTGATGTTTCCTCTTCTTTTTGTTGTCTTCAACGCCAGCTATTGGGCGGTCTATTTGTTGACGTGACCGTTGGCCAGGGTGGGGTGCCAACCCCAGAGATATCAACTGAAACGATGTATTTGTACGCACATCGTGCCAGACAGACGGCGAACCAGTTCAGATGGAACTAGGAATTTCTAAGCAACAGTGGTTCTAGTTGTGGATAGCAACAGTTCGTGGTTGCCAGCCAACTTCCATGAGCCGTGACCTAAATATGGCAATAACTGCGATTTTGAAAAGGTGGTGCTGTGAATTCCGTGACGTAATCATCGTAAACTTCAAGTAATTCTCAGCCCAGCGATGTCTATAAAACTGTCTGGAATTCGAGTTTCTTGATCATAGTTTTCTTGTAGGAAACAATCCTACATGTGTACACATACATAACACATACACGAGTGTACATATTCCCTGTGTACATTATTCGTGTGCTTCCGTGTGTGGTATTTATAGTTGTAATCATACACCATTTAGAAGAATCGTTGAAATTTACATTATATAATGTAGCATGTCCTTAACAGAACGTCGTTCACAACACACTCCGCAAAAAAACTTACTACTTTCTCTCTCTCTCTCTTTCTCTCTCTCTCTCTCTCTCTCTCTCTCTCTCTCTCTCTCTCTCTCTCTCTCTCGCTCCCCACCCCTCTGTGTCAATTAGGAAATGATCACTGGAAAGGGCCCTTCTGTTCGCTTCTTATAAAGTACCTTTCAGTTTCTCTGATATTTCTGCGGTCCATTATCTGCATGGTCGACCTCTAGACCTGTTACCGTTGTATCTGTATAACATTGCTCTCTGTGGTGCCCTGTCTGTTACTAATCTTGTTACTGGCCAAACCATTTGATCCGTTGTCTACCGATAAAGTTCAGAATTGGTTCTGTACAGACTCTCCTCCTGATATCATTGTTTTCAGTCGACTGTTAGCCTTTTTACACCCAGCATGAAACGTAAACATGTTATTTCTGTCGATATATTTTTTTTCTGTCTCTGAAGACAGCGTCCATGCTTGACACCGCTAGCACAGCATTGGTGAGAACATTCTCGGGTTCTGTCCCTTTAATTCCAGTCGGTTCGTGAGATGTCTTCAGTTTCATTCGAGCACTAAATAAACTACTATCGGTTTGCTGAACCAGTCACAGTATTTTCAAAATTATGAGAAGAGTGCCATTTATATTACGTGTGGGTTCGGAGGCCCCATTGTGGGAAATTCAAGAATAGACCCACTGCCTTTCCAGCAAGCATGTCGTAGGAGTCGACTAACTGGGGACTTCCTTCGGAGTGCATCTGTCCGAGCGGCAGGGAACAACCAACTGCACACATAAAAATCAGTAAAACGGATGTACACGCAAAACTCAGGCATCGGCACATAGCCAAAGTCCAAATAGACGAACAACCAGGACTTTCCGCCGGAGCTTGCAGCCAGTAAACAAAGAAGAAGAAGAAGAATTACAGACAAGTATAACACAACGTCCACTGTAGGAAGTTGTGTTATATTTTTTGTAACTATCCATTGTACATTCATTGCAACTAAACTATAAAATAACACATATAGCAATAATTGCAAAATTCATTATAAAAAATAAATATAAGTCTTCACAGTAGTTCGATATATGAGTCTCATTTATCAATTATACCAATAACGTGTATGTGATACAATAACATTTATAGATAATTATAATTGTTTGAAAAAAAAAAAGTTCCTGTCTGTCCGTACACAGTTTCTTTTGTATTATATCATCTGCACTGGTTTAGAGGCATTTCGACCTCAATCTCTAGAACCCCTTACCGTATACAGACCTAAGAAGTGGTTAATACCGACAGTAAGTACAGTCCATTCTTTCTTCTGCTTCTTCTCCTGCCTTCTATTCCCCAGAGGAGCCGGGTTCTCAACCAGCTCATGCCAGTTCATTCTATCCCTCATGTCCTCATCTCTCTAACTTCATTCTCTAGCTCCCGTCTCCATGTGCTTTTTGGACTGCCTTTCTGTGCCCTTGTGGGTTCCAGTGCAAGAGACATTCTAGTTATAATGTTCTCAGGTTTACTCAGTGTGTGTCCCGTCCAACACTAGCGTTTTTTTTTTTCTTCTTCACCTCTTGGTCCATTGGACTTTATTTAGTTCTCTCCCAAAGATGAACATTGTTGATTCTATATCATTTAATTTCCTTCATTCTGGATTGGGACTAGTTAACGCATGTTTATAATTTCATAGTAATTGTCTTACAATTCATATCTGTACCACTTACGCAAACAATGCTGACATCGTAACGCTTTCAGCATCAAGGAAAATTGGCTAGTTAACAGCATCTTGTCTTGAAACTGAACTATTTTGGCCACATCAAGCGCCACGGTAGACTGGAAAGATCAATAGCAAAAGACTTGGAACCGTGAATGGAATGAAGGGCAGGGCTGACCATCATGCTGATGGACATATGATATACGTGATACCTTAGGTATGAAAGGGCACAAGGCGGGAAAGCTGGCGAGAGACTAGGTTTCTTTCATGTGGACCGTGATGAGAGCGACGTTCTGCAAAGGACCTGCTATATGGTGATGATGATGATGGTGTATTTATTGCACTGGAACCTCGGTATTTATAACTACAGTGGGATCCCGGTGGGTGTTTCACACAGACGACTGTACAGTAAGCAATTGTATGTATGTATATATATATATATATATATATATATATATATATATATATATATATATATATATATGTATATATATATATACAATTGCTTACTGTACAGTCGTCTGTGTGAAACACCCACCGGGATCCCACTGTAGTTATAAATACCGAGGTATATATATAGCAACTGACAAGAATATGACTATTGAAGCGAAGGTGACAGATAAGAAACACAAACAATGATTTGATAATATGCTAAACACTAAAAAAGATTCCACAATAAGATTCAGTGACAAAGGTCTTGTCATTCGGCGATGATACGATGCCATACATAGACTAGGATTGAATATAGATGCCGCCGTGGTGTAGCCTCTAGGCACTCGCCTGCGAATCCGAAGCTCGTGGTTCAACTCTAAACGGAGCCTGATGTTTATTTTTTTTTTTTTTTTTATAAATTCTTTGAAAATGACCTTGGCTCCCAGATCGACCCAGCCTTATAGGGTACTATGTAAAGTCTTGGGAAGTAAATGCGGCCGACATGACGTTGACCACATCACGTCCCGAGTTCCGATATAATATAGGTCTAGCCTACATGAAACCTACCAGTGGAAGAGGAAGAAGAAGGACTAAATAATCAGCGGTGGGAATGAGGAATCATGGCAGCGATTAGAAGATAGCATACAAAGAAGATAGCATACAAAGAAGATAACATACAAAGAAGATAACATACAAAGAAGATAGCATACAAAGAAGATAGCATACAAAGAAGATAACATACAAAGAAGATAGCATACAAAGAAGATAGCATACAAAGAAGATAGCATACAAAGAAGATAGCATACAAAGAAGATAACATACAAAGAAGATAGATAACATACAAAGAAGATACAAGAAGATAGCATACAAAAAGATAGATAGCATACAAAGAAGATAGCATACAAAGAAGATAACATACAAAGAAGATAGCATACAAAGAAGATAACATACAAAGAAGATAGCATACAAAGAAGATAGCATACAAAGAAGATAACATACAAAAAAGATAGCATAAAAGAAGATAACATACAAAGAAGATAACATACAAAGAAGATAACATACAAAGAAGATACATACAAAGAAGATAGCATACAAAGAAGATACAAAGAAGATAGCATACAAAGAAGATAACATACAAAGAAGATAGCATACAAAGAAGATAACATACAAAGAAGATAGCATACAAAGAAGATAGCATACAAAGAAGATAACATACAAAGAAGATAACATACAAAGAAGATAGCATACAAAGAAGATAACATACAAAGAAGATAACATACAAAGAAGATAACATACAAAGAAGATAGCATACAAAGAAGATAGCATACAAAGAAGATAGCATACAAAGAAGATAACATACAAAGAAGATAGCATACAAAGAAGATAACATACAAAGAAGATAACATACAAAGAAGACAGCATACAAAGAAGATAGCATACAAAGAAAATAACATACAAAGAAGATAACATACAAAGAAGATAACATACAAAGAAGATAACATACAAAGAAGATAACCTACAAAGGCAACTGGTGCACAATGAGGAATGATAAAATACGATTCACAGACAAGAAGTTGGTATTCAGATGCACAGACCAGAATTGGACAATAAGAGAAGGTAAAAGGTATTTGACAATAAATAACTATAAACAAGAGCAAGATAATGTAAAGAGGGCGGTTCATGTGATCAGCAGAGGTAGAAAACCCATGAGATCAAGATTTCGACTCATCGATTTACTCCATGATATCCTTCTCATCTATGACAAGGAAGTATATTTCCTGAAAACAACACTGGACACATCAACCCATGCCGTGATAGTATCGTTGTATGAGTAAGTTCCCACTGCGGTTCCCGTAAATACTTCAGTCACTGTGTATTTTCCTCTGGCATCGGGAACTAGCTTTGACAGAGAAAATGAGACAGGAAACTTGTTCCCTCCACCACGTAGGCTCAGCACAGCAACGGCGTAACTGCCTTGAGGGAGGACTCTCCGCACCCAGACCTCGAAGTTGACTTCCTGGGAAAAAGACAATACATGCAAAACTAGTATAGTGAGCATTGGAAATGAGAACTAAAAAGGTAAAATACAAGTAAAGATCCCTTTTCAAGCATTAGGCGCATCGGGCATGTGGGAAGAGCATCCCATATTTGTATAGACCGATCGACACTAGGTGGGTAATGTGGTTAACATTACGCCGACTGTCTTTACTTCCCCAGGACAGCTATCCTGGTACCCATTTTAGGCTGGGTCGACCTGCGACGCCCAATACCATGATAAAAATCCACGCAGCCAGCAGTGAGTTTCGATCGCGGTACGTTGGAATTACGATGCGGACTCGCAACGCCTAAGCCACGGATGCCGCTATGGAAAATGGGAAAACTACTATGCTTAGCAATGCAGTGGACAACAGAGTTAGCCATGGACATCACCATAAATCAATGGAAATTACCAGGGCTGTACCGAATATTCGCTTCGTTTTCGCTTCGGGACTGAAAAGTGGACCTATTGACTATTCGGTATTCGACCGAATAGTTGTGGTCGGGCCGAATACGAATAGTAGTTACCTTACACCCGCTTCTGCATACACGGACTAATGCTGACAACATGGAACGATTGGTTTTGTTGAAAGCTAATGCAGCTTTCATGCATTAACTAAGCTGTCAGTGACAATTTCCAAGTATAGTTACTTGTTATAATACTTAGGATTCTTTCAATCCTACTTATTAGTTACCAAATACTGACTGAAGGATGCAGAACATAAAATGTTTTTAAATGTTTACTATTCTGTACGAATACTAACTAGACATGGAAAGAATATAAACTCTGACCACATACAAGTCGATAATATGAAAATCAAACGAACGGAAACATATCAGTACTTGGGTGCAAACTTCAAATGTCCCAACATGCTGGGAGAAGAAATACAATCTAAAATACAATCTAGAAAAAAAGTATACTATGCCCTTCAGCATCTGCTACAGTCAAGTGTCCATCTCGCAACACCAAGATCAAAATATATAAAACGTTGAAGAGACCAGTCGTTTTATTTGGCTCTGAAACTTGAATCAGAAATAAAAGAGATGAGGCCTTATTACAGGTTTTCGAAAACAGTTCTACGACAAATCTTTGGACCCATTAAAGATGCTAACAGCGGGAAATGGAGAGTCAGAAGCAACAGCATAACACATAATCTGTTTAAATCAGCATTAATCACTGGCATCATAAGAGCTAACACACTAAAATGATTGGGGCATATTGAAAGAATGTCAGATGGCAGAGAAATAAAAACTGCATACACCTGAGAGAGGAATGGGCGTAGACTAGGCAGACAAAAAAGAAGTTCGAGAGATAATGTCCAGCCAGACCTGCAAACAACTTTTGTCACAAATTGTGAAGATAAAACCAGCCAAAGAGATTAATGGAGACGAGTGATATCTGCAGCAGTAAACCTCAAGGGCTCACTCAGAATGCTAAAAAAGAAGATGATTATTCTGTGCTACTTTGTGAGAAGTTAAAGTTCAGCGTACATTTGACATTATAAATGTGTGTTTTTTAGATATATTTTACTATTCGTATTCGTATTTGTATTCGAACGAATAGTTGGTCCCGCTATTCGTATTCGGCCGAATAGTGAAAATCACTATTCGGTACAGCCCTAGTTTCCAGGACTATACCTGTTCAGCTACCTTCTGTGTAGATGTTCAGGGAGGCAATCTAAATAGCTCAAGGTTGGGTGGAAATGGGAGCCAGGGTCAATTTTTGGAAGAAAAAAAAAGGTGACTCCATCAGGACCCAAACACACGACCTTCGGATTCACAGGCCAGCGTCTAGCCGCTACAACCTAGTGGCTCCCCGCTACAACCTAGTGGCTCCCCGCTACACCCTAGTGGCTCCCTGCTACAACCTAGTGGCTCCCCGCTACACCCTAGTGGCTCCCTGCTACACCCTAGTGGCTCCCTGCTGCACCCTAGTGGCTCCCCACTACACCCTAGTGGTTCCCTGCTACACCCTAGTGGTTCCCTGCTACACCCTAGTGGCTCCCTGCTACACCCTAGTGGCTCCCTGCTACACCCTAGTGGCTCCCTGCTACACCCTAGTGGCTCCTCGCTACACCCTAGTGGTTCCTCGCTACACCCTAGTGGTTCCTCGCTACACCCTAGTGGCTCCCTGCTACACCCTAGTGGCTCCCTGCTACACTCTAGTGTCTCCCTGCTACACTCTAGTGGTTCCCTCGCTACACCCTAGTGTCTCCCTCGCTACACCCTAGTGTCTCCCTCGCTACACCCTAGTGGTTCCTCGCTACACCCTAGTGGTTCCTCGCTACACCCTAGTGGTTCCCTGCTACACCCTAGTGTCTCCCTGCTACACCCTAGGGGTTCCCTGCTACACCCTAGTGGCTCCTCGCTACACCCTAGTGGTTCCCTGCTACACCCTAGTGTCTCCCTGCTACACCCTAGTTATTCCCTGCTACACCCTAGGGGTTCCCTGCTACACCCTAGGGGTTCCCTGCTACACCCTAGTGGTTCCCTGCTACACCCTAGTGGTTCCCTGCTACACCCTAGTGGTTCCCTGCTACACCCTAGTGGTTCCTTGCTACACCCTAGTGGTTCCTCGCTACACCCTAGTGGTTCCCTGCTACACCCTAGTGGTTCCTCGCTACACCCTAGTGTCTCCCCGTTACATCATATCAACATGGTTACAACAAACTGTTCTAATTGACTGGCAATATGCACAAGATAATATAAATAAGTCTTAGGCCACTGAAGAAACTACAGTTGGCTGTACCTATACTCAAAAAGTTAATTGAAAAGAACAACAAATCTATAAGAACCTTTGTGTGTGTGTGGCATTAATATTCCAGGAAAAAAGCATTCGACAGAGTCGATAGGCAAGTTTTATGGGAAGTAGTAGCTCGATATAGAGTAAGCAAACACTCAATTGGAGTGTGTAACGTGTATATAGGGATCGTAGAAGAGTAGTCAGAAAAAATTGGGGAACTTTGAAACCAGTTTTTCCCAAAATGAGTGCAGCTAGGAAACATTGAATGAAAACAAAAGAAACAGCAGCAGTAGTGAGAGAGAGAGAGAGAGAGAGAGAGAGAGAGAGAGAGAGAGAGAGAGAGAGAGAGAGAGAGAGAAAGAGAGAGAGAGAGAAAGACGAGAGAGAAAGAGAGAAAGGAGAGAGAGACAGGAGAAAAGAGAGAGAGAAAAAGAGAGAGAGAAAAGGAGAGAGAGAAAGAGAGAGAGACAGAGAGAAAAGAGAGAGAGAAAGAGAGAGAGAGAGAGAAAGAAAGAGAGAGAGAGAGAGAAAGAGAGAGCAGTCTGATCAACTGTTCGTACATTTCTCAGTGTAACGTAACAGATAAAAATTAAGCAACAATTGCTTAATTTTCAAAATGCCCAAAGAAATTATATTACAACCAATCAGATTCAGAGTAATAATTAAGAGAATGCGTTAAAATTTAGTTGTGTAATAATATTCTCATACTTCGACAATGCGCTAAAAGATAGCCTGAGCTGAAACTTCTACAAGGACAACAGCATCATCATCATGTAGCAGGTCCTTTGCAGAACGTCGCTCTCATCACAGTCTGCCTGAAAGAAACTCGGTCTCTCGCCAATTCTACCGCCTCATGCACTTTCACCCTCAAGGAGTCACTTATATCCTGTGCCCATCTTCGTGTCGGTCGGCCCCTGCCCATCCTTCCTGGTACCATGCCTTCTGCTATATTTTTTTTCCAATCTGTCTTGGCGCTTGATATGACAAAAATATTTCAGCTACCGAGACAGGATGCTGTTTATTAGCCAATCTTCCTTGATGTTCAGATCTTTTAAGATGTCAATATTTCTCATCTTCTTTGTCCAAGATATTCTGAGAATCTTTCTATAGCATTTCAGCTCAAAAGCCCCTATTCTCTTTCCTAATAAAAGGACTGAGAGATAGTCCACGACTCACATCCGTATGTAGCCACAGGGAAGATGCATGCTCTCAAAATTCTAATTTTTATCTCCTTGCTGGTGCTTAACCATAGACTTTTAAGGTTGTTCAATCTTTACAAGGACAACATGTATATTAAATAATATACTTTTCGTAGCAACGATTTTCTTCTTCTTCTTCTTCTTCTTCTTCTTCTTCTTCTTCTTCTTCTTCTTCTTCTTCTCTTCTTTTCTTCTTCTTCTTCTTCTTCTTCTTTTTCTTTTTCTTTTTCCTTTTTTTCTTCTTCTTCTTCTTCTTCTTCTTCTTCTTCTTCTTCTTCTTCTTCTTCTTCTTCTTCTTCTTCTTCTTCTTCTTCTTCTTCTTCTTCTTCTTCTTCTTCTTCTTCTTCTTCTTCTTCTTCTTCTTCTTCTTCTACTTCATCTTCTTTATCTCTTGGACCATTTACCTCAGCTAGGTGTTGGAGTAGGGCGGGGGTGGGGGGGGGGGGAGATGTAAGGATCGTTTATGCGCTTTTTTCCCAATGCATTGTACAAGCTTGTGTTTATTTCTGTTAGGTTGCCTTCTTGTAGTGAGCCCTGCTCGCTCCAGTTCGATGTTCGTTCACTAGTCTTCTTGTAATGAGCACGGCTCGCCCCAGTTAGATGTAGGTTCACCAGTCTGTTTGTAGTGAGCACTGCTCGCCCCAGTGGGATGTTTGTTCACCAGTCTTCATGTATTGAGTACTGCTCGCTCTAGTTCGATGTTCGTTTACTAGTCCTCGTGTATTGAGCACTGCTCGCCCCAGTTCATTGCTGGTTTACCAGTCTTCCTGTAGTGAGCACTGCTCGCCCAGTTCGGTGTTCGTTCACATGTCTTCTTATACTGAGCACTATTCGCCCAAGTTCGATGTTCGTTCACCAACCTTCCCGTAGTGAGCACTGCTGGCCCCAGTTCGATGTTCTTTCGCCAGTCTTCGTGTAGTGAACACTGCTCCCCCCAGTTCATTGGTGGTTTACCAGTCTTCTTGTAGTGAGCACTGCTCGCTCCAGTTCGACATTCGTTCACCAGTCTTCTTGTAGTGAGCACTGCTCGCTCCAGTTCGATGTTCGTTCACCAGTCTTCTTGTAGTGAGCACTGCTTGCTGCAGTTCGATGTTCGTTCACCAGTCTTCTTGTAGTGAGCACTGCTCTCTTCAGTTCGACGTTCGTTCACCAGTCTTCTTGTAGTGAGCATTGCTCGCCCCAGTTCATTGCCGGTTCACCAGTCTTTTTGTAGTGAGCACTGCTCGCCCCAGTTCATTGCTGGTTTACCAGGCTTCTTGTAGTAAACAATGCGGGCGCCAGTTCGATGTTTGTTCACCAACCTTCTTGAGTGAGCACTGCTCGTCCTAGTTAATTGCTGGTTCACCAGTCTTCATGTAGTGATCACGACTCGCCCCAGTTCGATGTTTGTTTACCAGTCTTCTTATAGTAAGGACTTCTCGCCCCAGTTCAGTGGGACTGAAGCCTCAAAGACACAGAGGAGATGACAGATCCAAACCTGCACAATAAGAGGACAAACAGAGAGACACACATATTATGGCGGCCAAAAAAACACACCCTAACAGGGCCTCAGCCACATGTAAATTGCGGACTTCTGCTGCCACCGCCAAAGGTATCTCTCACGCCGCTACACAGAAGAGTCCCAGCAATCTAGTTTAGCCCCGCTCCACGCCGCCCGTGAGATACTT
>CAJHNH020001183.1:192365-251663 GCA_905116865.2 Candidula unifasciata
GGGAATGGAGATCGAACAACAGTAACCCCTAATCTTTTAAAAACCGCAGATCACTCATCAGAGGCAAACCCAAAATGTTGGGGGAATTGAAAAATGTCATGCAGAGAAGAAAAACTGTAACACCGAGAGGGAAAGGGGCGAACCACAGGCAGACAAAAAAACGAAGAAAAATGCCCAGCCGGCCCGCAAAAAATGGTGTCACAATTGGAAAAAAGGCCAGCCAGAGAATGAAGGAGAGATGATACTGCAGCAAAAACCCTTTTAAGGGCTCAGAATGTAAAGAAAAAAGATCACATCTGTCCCCTTTATGTGAAGAAAAATTTCAGCGTTTTTGAATTTAAAAATGTGTTTTTTTTTAGTTTTTTTTAAACATCACTTTTCGTATTCGTGTTCGTATTGGGCCAAATTTTTGGTCCCGCTATTCTTTGGGACAAATAGTGAAAATCACTATTGGGTAAGCCAAAAATTTTAGACTTTTTTATCCCAAAAAAGCGTTTGAACATTTAAAGGAATAATGACGCGTGAGAAGAGCGTCAGTGTTTTTATTTTAAAGGAAAACATATTTTTGCGTATGTTCTATAGAGCCAGATTTGTTTTGCATGCTCAAACCAAATGTTGGCGAACGAAGACATTTTTAGGGATGCCTAGTTGGTTATGTTTTAGAAATTTTTTTCCATAGAAAAGGCGAACACCCTTTTGGGAAAGTGACTTTTGTTTCCCCCGCACGGTAACTGGTTTTTTTTTTTTATTTCTTTTGGTCCCCTTTCTATTTTCTTTTTTCTGTCCAAACGGGGTTTTTCCACCCCCCCCCCCCCCCACACTAAGTGCCCCAAATAAGCAGTTTCCCTTTAGAATGAGGTAAAAATTTTTTTGGGGGTGATATTAAAAAAACAAGGTTCCCCTCAATGGGGGGGTCCAAAAAAATGGGTCTCTTAGTAGAGGGGGGGGGGGGGGGGGGGGAGCCCCGTGTGGGGAAAAATTTGAAGAAAATCTTTAAATTTTTGAAAATTCCATGGGGCAATTTTGTGTCCGAGATTTTCGACTCACTTTGGGTGAAGTGAACGGAGACTTGGGTATACCCCTTTTCTAAGTGGTGATCGCCGTTAAACCAGTTTTTTTTTCTAATTCCTTTTAAACATATTATTTTTTGTAAAAAGTATGAGTTTCATTGTTTGTCTATAAAATCACTCAAAGACAGCTTCCAGATAATTCTTGTTGTTTAAACCCCATTTTTTTTCTTTGTGCCCGAACCCGGGACGGCTTAGTATCGCTTTTCTCTGCTCCCCCCTCAGGGTGAAGACGTCTTATTTATCAAAATGACGCCCCTGAAATTTGGGAAATTCTCACGTGCTCATCCTTAGCAGCCCACCAGGGTAATTTATTTTCCCTTTTTCACGGGCTTAATTTTGTTTAAGCCCAAATAATAATAATGTTTTTTTATTTACCCTCCTACACGGGTCTCTGTGACCCCCTTCTCTTAATTTTTTTGGGAAGGCCCCCCCCCTCCGTCCTGGTTGATTTCGATGGCGCCCTTGTTCAAGATGAGATCACGTGATACAGGGTCAATGTCTCTGAGATCTGACGATACCAACAACGGGGCCGCAAATATGGCCCACATGGCCATCTGGACTTGCTGCTGGCTCGCGCTGAGGCCCGGATCTCCGACGACGATCTGTGGGGAAATAAAAGAATAATATGTGCAGATTCTGGTTCTTGGTAAATTCACTTTTCTGTCCAGATTAATCTATCTGGGTTTAAAGAGCATACTTTGTCCTGATTGAAACTATCTACTATGTCTAGATTGAAACAGTCTACTGTATTGGATTGAAACAATTCACTTTAACAATATACAACGTCTAGATTGACACAGATTACTTGAATTTGTTGGATTTAAATATTAATTGGATTGAAACAAACCACATTAATAATAAACCACGTCTAGATTGACACAGATTACTTGTATTTGTTGGATTTAAATATTATTGGATTGAAACTACGTTAATATCCGACCCTGTCCAGACTGAAACAGTCTACTGTATTGTATTTAAACAATCTACTTTATCTGGATTTAAAAATCTACCATGTCTGGATGAAACCATCTAGATTTAAGCAATCTACCATGTCTGGATGAAACAATCTACCATGTCTGGATTAAAACAGTCTACTATGTCTGGATGAAACAATCTACCATGTCTGGATTAAAACAGTCTACTATGTCTGGATGAAACAATCTACCCTGTCTGGATGAAACAATCTACTATGTCTGGATGAAACAATCTACCAAGTCTAGATCACAGCGATCTACGGACCCCTTGGCCGAAGTCTGGTCACTAATACCATGTCCGATTTTTCACAACCTACAACAATATTCATGTTCGAATAATTTAGCATGCCTTTTTAAGTGATTTCAGTCATTTGCTGCAATATCACAGTCATCGCCTGGCCGTCACAGTCAAGTCCTGGTAGTCACAGTCGTGTGATCTGCTCTATAAGTCAAGTCCTGTTCGTCACAGTCAAGTCCTGGCTGGTAGTCACAACTATGTCCTTATCGTCACAATCATATCCTGGTCGTCACAGTAATGATCTGCTCATCACAGCGGTGCCCTACAAATCACAGTCATGTCCTGCACGTCGCAGTCATGTCCTGTACGTCACAGTCATGTCTTGCATGTCACAGTCATGTCCTGCGTGTCACAGTCACGTCCTGTACGTCACAGTCATGTCCTGCATGTCACAGTCATGTCCTGCATGTCACAGTCATGTCTTGCATGTCACAGTCATGTCCTGCATGTCACAGTCATGTCTTGCATGTCACAGTCATGTCCTGCATGTCACAGCCATGTCCTGCATGTCACAGTCATGTCCTGCATGTCACAGTCATGTCCTGCATGTCACAGTCACGTCCTGTACGTCACAGTCATGTCCTGCATGTCACAGTCATGTCTTGCATGTCACAGTCATGTCCTGCATGTCACAGTCACGTCCTGTACGTCACAGTCATGTCCTGCATGTCACAGTCATGTCTTGCATGTCACAGTAATTTTCAATACGTCACAGCCATGTTTTGGTTGTCACTGTCATGTCCTGGTAGTCATAATCAAGCCCTGATTATCACACTCATGGCCTGGTGGTCACAATTCATTCATGGTAATCACACTCATGTCTTGATGGCCACAGCTAGGACCTGGTGTTCACAACAATTTCAGGTTGTCACAGTCATATTCATAGTGTCTCTGCTATGTCTAGGCAGTCACAAATACCTGGTCGGGATCGTTGAAAGCTCCTGGGCCAGAAACTTGTGCAAAGTTGCCCTTGTTGTCCCCATAGAATTCGATGATGTTCAGCACACTCACCCAGGTGTCGGAGATATCGTTGTAGTTTCTCCAGATGTTGCAGTATTTGGCGATGAGGTTGTAGTTAGGCTGTGGGAGGATGGCATATTTAATATCTGGTGAAGGCGTATGTGCGTGTTTGGTAAATTGTATAAGTATGTTTAGGTATGGATATTTGAGAACAACCATGTTGAAGTATACCTCCATTTAAAGGACTCTCTCTCTCTCTCTCTCTCTCTCTCTCTCTCTCTCTCTCTCTCTCTCTCTCTCTCTCTCTCTCTTCCCCCTCCCCACCCCTATAATCTCCTTGCGTATTCGAAGATGGTGGGGTCCTGGAGGAGCCGGACGTGTTTCAAAGATGGACTTAAGAATCAAGGCCACCTGTGTGTAATGCTGACCGCACCACCCACCGAGTGCCCATTGGTCTATAAAATATAGGACGAGCCCTATGTGCCCAGTACGCCTAAAACGTGGAACTGGTTGCTCTACATTTATCCCCCCCCCCTCCTTCTTTTTCCTCCTGTATTCTTATTTACAAATGTTTTCCTGCGTTAACTGTCTATTTACCCGAGGTCAAAAGAAAAAGTCAGGATCCGTCTCACTTTGTCTTCACCTGTCTCTTTTTCCACTGAAATTTTCCAGTAGTCCCAACCTGTTCCAGTCTCCTTTTCATAACATGACCCCCCCCCCCCCCCCCACCCCCACCCCCTTAAAAAATTGTGACTTGCAGTTTGTGATGTTTGTTATGTCTCGATGAATGACATACTCAGTGGTTGAATCACTGATTCAAAATTTATCTAACCTACTGACTCAACGGCTGACTCAAATGAATGACTCACTTACTGACCCCACGATAGACTCACTGATTCTACAACTGACTCAGTGCTCTATGTATGTCTCGACCCCTCGACAAGACAGCACGTCCAATGTAAACACGTATGTGTGTTCGTTACTTCCAGGTAAAATCAGATATAACTTTCAAACAAGGTCTTCGTGGCGAGAAGATCACACTGATTGCCTCTGAAGGTCGTGGGTTCGCTTCGCCAACCTCGTGGTTTGGCTCAATGGTGCTATTTTCACGGAGATCCCTTGGTTTCGTCGTTGGAGCTGAGGAGTTTGTGCGACTCTCTCGGGAGATGGCTAGCTCGTCTGCGGGGAGAGACCACGCTGTGTGGGATTCACTTCTGTGCAGTGAAGTCGATCCTCTCGATTGTACCCTTTCTGTTGATATTTCGGGGTTAGTCAGTGAGACATACATTGAGCAGTGTCAGTTATAGAACCAGTGAGTTATAGAACCAGTGAGTTATAGAATCAGTGAGTTATAGAATCAGTGAGTTATAGAATCAGATAGAATCAGTGAGTTATAGAATCAGTGAGTCTATCAATGGGTCAATAAGTAAGTCATTCATTGAGTCAACCGTCGAGTCAGTAGGTGAGATAAATTTTGAATCAGTGAGTCAACCACTGAGTATGTCATTCATTGAGTCAGTGAGTCAGCCATTGAATCACGATTATGTGCATTAATTGAGTCAGTAAAGAGCACAACTCACATTTATTCCTGCTCTGTGTTGATACATTGGCCACTCACAGCTGAAAAGTATTGGGCGCCCTGTTTGATTCAAGAAAACTGACATCTGTGGAAAGACTAGAAATAAAAACGTCGACATTAATTGATATGTTCTGTATCAAAACATCATTATATCATTGTTTGGTTCTTTCTATTTCTAAGTGTTTATAACGTTATGTGTATGGGCAGACACCATATACTGATGTTTCAACTTTACTGCAATCGAGTTTCCACATATTTTTTATTTCTATTCCTGTGCCATTAAAAATCAAATGAAATGTCGTCGCTATTATATTTGAAAAACTGGTGAACAAACAATTGTTCCTGCACAATCCAAAAACATATGTACGCAGTAGGTGCATATGACAGTTGCAAGAGGTGCCAAAGCCAACAGTCGCCACCAGAAATGCAGTTTTCGTTGATGGAAGTAGTCGAGCACGATAAACTGATTAGGAGTTGAGAGAAACAAACTACAATACATTCAAACAACTAACTTTTATAGAATTCAAAGACAGAGACTAACAACCAGTTCGATCACCTATAGGAAAGATGACTAGCAGCAAACAAACAACATGATCAAGTTCAGGAATCAAGAATAGAAGTAAAAAACACAATCGCGTACACGAATTAATAATAGAAGCAAACAAAACGATGACTACATGAATCAAGAATAGAAACAAACAACATGATGACTACAGGAATTAGTAATTTAAACAAACAACACGTTTATGTACAATAATCAAGAATAGAAACAATCAACAGGATTATGTACAGGAATCAAGAATAGAAACAATCAACACGATCACTTTCAGTAGTCAATGACATAAGCAAGCAAGACTATCATATAAAGAATATGAATAGACAAACAGCTCGATCATGTAAAGGAATCAAGAATAAAACCAACAGTACGACCAGATACAGAATTAAAAAACAGCGCAAACAACACAATCATATACAGGAATGATCATAAACAGAAATCAAGAACAGAGCAAACAACACGATCGTGTAGAAGAAATAATAATAGAGATAAACAAGACGCTGATGAACAGGAATTAGGAATATAAATAAACAACACGATTCACATACAGAAAACAAGAGAATAGACAGACTGCTCGATCACGTACGTGAATCAAAGAGTTTTGGGTCGCTGTTGCAGCCATCCATTTTGAAAGAGTCGACCTCCCATTCAGCAAAAGTTTGAGCATCGAGCTGCAAGGTGAACTGGCTGCCCGGGTACCCGGCGCAGGTCTTGTTGCCCATGTCCCCGTATATGCCCAGCTTGAGTCCTTTGCCGTGAATCTGATCAAGGAGTACAAGAACAATGGGTTAGGTTTAAGTTATTCTCCCCAAACAAAGTAGGTGAAGTTTCATTCACAAGTTTGTTGGGGTGGTCTACTTTCATGCAGGTTACGTGTGTGCCGCTCTGTTGTTTGCTTTCTGGGTTGTCTTGCATTTACATTTTTATTCCGAGAAAGAGGTTGCCTGTTATATAGGTTGCAGCACTCTAGGATGGTTGTGTTAGACCCAGTTTGTCCATGTTTTTGGAGTGTTAAAAGCCCTGCGTGCTGACATATACAACACGCGATATCAACGGCATTGTGGAACACACCCGTACCCGTGGGCCAATGTCACGTGGCTCAAGGTCTAGCAATCAGAAGTGAGCTAGTGTGTTTATGGGCGGGATCTGGGGCGCGAAACATTACTTTTACCCAACGCCGTCTCTATATTGTGCCTAACAACTAAATAGCCCACTTTTTGAAATGAGTCCCTCGGAAACTGGTTACTGGAAGTCCTTTCCGTGTGTTGCATCGTGGGACATTTTAATGTGCTTACGAAGTTCTGTGTTCTGAATGTATTCGTATTACAAATCGAAAAGCGGATATTGTGAAGTGGATATTGTGAAGTGGATATACACGATATTGCTTTTCATCCTGACTGTGCATAAATAGTGCAACTACACTGTGGATAAATAGTGTCAAGATATTTCGGAGCTCTGGGTAAGTGGATGAAAATAATATTTAATTTACTAACTAACCTCTCACAGCAAGTCACTCTTTGCCTCTTTACTAATTGTTGACTAACAGTATAATTATATGTTATAGAAGTGCACTAATAATATTAATCCTCAACCATTTGTCTTATGCTTCGCAAATACTGGCTGTAAACTTTTGGCAGAAACTTCTGGTTGTTCATCTACTCCTTATGCATATTTGCAGTTGTACGGTCTGGGTTAATTTTTTTGTACATCCATTTTACCGCCTTATTTGTATGCAGTTAGTTGTTCCTTGCCGCTCGGGCAGATGCACTCCGACTTTAAAGGACTTCCTAGTTAGTCGACTCCTACGACATGCTTGCTGGTAAGGCAGTGGGTCTGTTCTTGTTTCTCCCACAGTGGGGTCCCGGAAACCACACGGGAAACGACTAGTTCGACTTACGACCAGTTAGTCGGAGCGGAACTCAGTCGTAAGTCGAGGATACCCTGCACTTACGTAGTCTGGTAGAGCTTTAATTATGACCATGTACTTACGTAATCTGCTAGGGCTTAAATGGAGACCCTGTACTTACGTAATCTGCTAAAGCTTTAATGCCATGTGGAAACCGGACAGGGTCGGCCACGAGTCTGTTGGTGACCGGATCTCTTTCCATGGCCGACCAGCAGTCGTCGATGTTGACATACTGGTAGCCCGCGTCCCTGTACCCATTAGCGGCCATTGCGTCTGCCATTGTCATGTAGAGATTCTCACTGTAACAAGTCACATTGCTTGTAAATAAGGGCTGGAAATCTCATGCACTCATTATCATGTAGAGATTCTCACTGTAACAAGGCACATTGCTTGTTAACAAAGGCCGGAAATTCTATGCACCCATTGTCAGTACCTCGAGCACCCATTGTCATATACATATTATCACTGTAACAAGGCACATTGCTTGTAAACAGGGACAGGGAACCCCATGCACCCATTATCATGTAGAGATTCTGACTATGACAAGTCACATCGTTAGTAAACAGGGAGTAAACAGGGGACATTATCTCAGACACCCATTGTCAAGCAAGATTCTTACTATAACAAGGTAAAATGCTTGTAAACAGGGGCAGGGTATTCCCATGCACCCATTGTTATATAGAGATTCTCACAGTAACAATGCGTATTGCTCATATCACTGTTGTCAACATTTGTGTTCAGTCTGTTTCTTTGCAGACGCTCAGCTGTCGTCCTTTCTGCAGTCATTTTCTCCTTTATTCTAATTCCCTTCATGATGTACCCACTCCACACAACACGGTCCATCGCACTGTGTTCCCGCGAGTCCACTTTATTACCTGTATCATTCATGACCCGCTTTCACACAACTTTACATTGCTGTATAATTAATACAAACGGATGATATAAAGCGAACATTCAACTGTGAATTTTTTTTTAAGGCAACGTAAAATTGTAATTAAAACTGGCAAATCATGCAGGCGGAAGTAACCCAGACAGACGTACCTCCTTATGAAATTACTATGAATTAGTTATTATTGATCAAGTCTTTGACAAAAACAATTGGAACATTCTCAGATATTAGGAAACTGATTTAAATACAGGATTTTGCCCAGAGACAATGAATCAGTGTAGCTGTACGTTGAGACGGCCCAGGCTTCATTACATAACTGCATCATCGTCAAAACTGATTAATTTATTTATAAGGCCGAGTAGCGAAAGAGGGGGGAGGAAGGGGGAAATGGGGGGAAGGAAGAGTTAGAGAGATAGAGACAGGCAGAACGAGTCTAATAGACAGACAGAAGGATGGATAGATGAATATATGGATGGTAAAAAGTTACAGACAGACGGACGGACATACTGATAGACAGATAGATAAATAGATAAACAGACAGACAGACAGACAGACAGACAGACAGACAGACAGACAGACAGACAGACAGACAGACAGACAGACAGACAGACAGACAGACAGACAGACAGACAGACAGACAGACAGACAGACAGACAGACAGACAGACAGACAGACAGACAGACAGACAGACAGACAGACAGACAGACAGACAGACAGACAGACAGACAGACAGACAGATAGATAGATAGATAGATAGATAGATAGATAGATAGATAGATAGATAGATAGATAGATAGATAGATAGATAGATAGATAGATAGATAGATAGATAGATAGATAGATAGATAGATAGATAGATAGATAGATAGATAGATAGATAGATAGATATATATATATATATATATATATATATATATATATATATATATATATATATATATATATATATATATATATATATATATATATATATATATATATATATAGAGAGAGAGAGAGAGAGAGAGAGACAGACACTGTCGGCAGGAAGCCACCAAGAATCATCTATACTATCTTAACGCAGGGAGGTTACCTAAATGCCTTACCTAATACAGTTTTGTGGATCCGTTTCACAGTCTCTGTCGCAGTGAAACCTTTGCCAGGACAGCCATCCCATAGGAGGGGTGCGGGCAAGGCCGTTGTCCAGGGCGACAGCTTGGGCTACCAAGGCAACCACACACACGAACAGGGTGATACCCATAATACCTGTAACTACAAGAGACAATTTTTGTGTTGACAATTCCTACACAATTCGTGTGTTAACAAGCGGCAGCGAGCAATAAAGGTAGACTGCACATAACACAGAGACATCACTGCAATAATGGTAGACTGCGCACAACATAGAGACATCATTGCAATAATGGTAGACTGCGCACAACATAGAGACATCATTGCAATAATGGTAGACTGCACACAACATAGAGACATCATTGCAATAATGGTAGACTGCGCACAACATAGAGACATCATTGCAATAATGGTAGACTGCGCACAACATAGAGATATCATTGCACTGAATGTAGACTGCACACAACATAGAGACATCACTGCAATAATGATAGACTGCGCACAACACAGAGACATCATTGCACTGATGGTAGACTGCACACAACATAGAGACATCACTGCAATAATGGTAGACTGCGCACAACATAGAGACATCATTGCAATAATGGTAGATTGCACACAGCATAGAGACATCACTGCAATAATGGTAGACTGCGCACAACATAGAGACATCACTGCAATAATGGTAGACTGTGCACAACATAGAGACGTCACAGCAATAATGGTAGACTGCGCACAACATAGAGACATCATTGCACTGAAGGTAGACTGCATACAACATAGAGACATTGTTGCAATAATGGTAGACTGCGCACAACATAGAGACATCACAGCAATAATGGTAGACTGCACACAACATAGAGACATCATTGCAATAATGGTAGACTGCATACAACATAGAGACATCACTGCAATAATGGTAGACTGCGCACAACATAGAGACATCATTGCAATAATGGTAGATTGCACACAGCATAGAGACATCACTGCAATAATGGTAGACTGCGCACAACATAGAGACATCACTGCAATAATGGTAGACTGCGCACAACATAGATACATCACAACAATAATAGTAGACTGCGCACAACATAGAGACATCATTGCACTGAAGGTAGACTGCACACAACATAGAGACATCATTGCAATAATGGTAGACTGCGCACAACATAGAGACATCATTGCACTGATGGTAGACTGCACACAACATAGAGACATCACTGCAATAATTGTAGACTGCGCACAACATAGAGACATCATTGCAATAATGGTAGACTGCGCCCAACATAGAGACATCATTGCAATAATGGTAGACTGCGCACAACATAGAGACATCATTGCACTGAAGGTAGACTGCACACAACACAGAGACATAACTGCAATAATGGTAGACTGCGCACAACATAGAGACATCACTGCAATAATGGTAGACTGCGCACAACATAGAGACATCACTGCAATAATGATAGACTGCACACAACATAGAGACATCACTGCAATAATGGTAGACTGCGCACAACATAGAGACATCACTGCAATAATGATAGACTGCGCACAACATAGAGACACCACTGCAATAATGATAGACTGCACACAACATAGAGACAACACTGCAATAATGGTAGACTGCGCACAACATAGAGACACCACTGCAATAATGGTAGACTGCGCACACGTGGACTGCCCCCTTCCCCCCCCCCCCCCCGTTTCCGGTCTACATAAACAGAGAAATCCCAGGTCTGGCCATTTGGCATTATTGGAAAAACCGAGCTCTATGGATTAGTGAAGATCTTGCGATGCACCTCAGCGCTCAAAGCCTACAGAGAGGTTTTGAATAACGGATCAATATAATGGCACACGGGTGTAACCCACGAGTGCTCCGTTCTTCTTCCAAGTCAAGTCTGAGTCCGTAGAAACTCAGCACAGTGCACTGGCTCTGTAGCACCGGCGAGGATCCTGAAATACTTTAGGTAGATTTCTAACTCCAAATTTTTTTAGGTTACTGTTTTCGATTTCCAACTGCCAAGGGAGTTTTTTTTTATATGCGCAGGAATGCATACGGGCGTTCAATCTCACTACCCAGAGACCAGGGCGAATTACTAGAAGTCCAAGTCCAGGTGAGAAAATCTTATCCCTTACCGGGGATTGAAACCGGAACCTCTAGCACTGGAGGCGGACACCATGCCTCGAGACCACGCAGCCCCCTAGCCTTCATAGAGACCTCTGGAAACCACTGACAAGGAGAACCAGGGGAAGAGTATCTAGTTTACAATGTGACACAAGATGGGACACGCAGATTATACATCTAAAATGTCTTTTTTGCAAAAATGAACACGAAAAAAAAAAAAAAGAAATGTTGTGGCAAGCACAGAAATTCGTTAACTAGGCAGTTGTTTCCTGTGTGTTCTGTTGTCTGTGAGCCAATACCGGACAATAAATCAATTAAAGGGGTGGGGTGGGGTAGAGTAGAGATGCCGATGTTTTTACAAGAGTGTTAAAACGTGGTGGATATATCAGCGACTGCAGTTTAAGAGTTACGAACGCGTTTGTAATTCTAAGATGCCTAGTTCCATTCCAGCTGAGTGTGATATGGCAGAAGACAGCATTACATCGATTTCGACAATAGCTTCGAGCAGGGATATGTTTTCTCGAAACAAAGGTGCCGGTACTCACTACAAGGTATCTCATGAAAGGTGCCGGTACGCACCTCAACATTGACGAAACAGTTTCACTAAACAACACAGTAACCAACCGTATCAACTTGAACACTGCAGCCAGATGCTGAAACCTCGTTATGCCGCAAATGTTCATGAAAGGATTCGATTGCTCTAAATTAGTGACAACTGACTTTAAAATGTTGACCTATTTTGTTTTTAAATACGTCTACTGTGTGTCTATCCCAGTGGTGCAGGTACTGCGTACCGTCAAAAGAAAAAAAAACTGCTTTCGAGAGTCGGCTGTTCACTTACAGTAACATGCTACTGAGTGTAACATTGCCTCATGAAATTACATACAGCCAAACACAGGTTAGGGTGGCTTCTGCAGCGTCCTGTAAGCAGTAACAACCGCCATGGTGTAGCGGCTAGACGCCTGACTGCGGATCTGAAGGTCATGTGGTCAGGTCCTGATGAAGCCGGACTTTTTTTTCTTCTAAATGACCTTGGCTTCCAGGACGACTCAGCCTACAGTGGGCACCAGATAAAGTCAGGAGAAGTGAAGGAGGCCGGCATGATGTTGGCCACATCACCCACTGAGTGCCGATTAATCTGCAAAAAAATAGGTCTAGCCCTATATGCCTGTGCGCCTACAAGCGGGGAAACGGGTCCTGTACGCAATATGCCACCATATTTTAACAGAAGGAAACAAACAGTAGGCTATTAGACATCACAAACCTGATGCCTGCCGCTCTTTTAAGTGCGAAGACGAACGAGAAGATGTAGCAGCGGTAATGTAGCGGCTACACGTTCACCTGTAGGTCCAAACATTGAGGATTCAATTCTGAAAGAAGCCTGACTTTTTTTTTCAAGAATGGCCTTGGTTGCCAGGTTGACCCAGCCTTAAATGGTACCAGGTACAATTTTGGGAAGTAAACGCGGTCAGTGAATAACGACTGGTTTATAAAATATAGATTTAGAACTTTTTATTTTCTCTACTCCTGGAATGCCTCGCGGCATTAGGGCAGGAAGAGATCTCTGGAACTGCCCCTTTTATTCGCTTCGTTTAAAGTTCTTTTCAGTGTCTCTGATATTTCTCCGGTCCATGTTTTGCGTGGTCGACACACCGAGCTTGTTACCTTTGTATCTGTATAACATTGCACTCTGTGGTGCCTTGTCTGATGATAATCATGTTACATGGCCAAACCATTTGGTTTGTTGTCTACCTATAAAGTTCAGTATTGGTTCTGTGCCGACTCTCCTCCCGATATCATCGTTCTTAAGTCGATCTTTCCTCATAACACCTAGCGTAGTACGTAAACATTTCATTATGTCGTGACTATTTTCCTTCTCTCATCTAAAGCTAGTTAAGGTAAAGTCGGGAGATGTGAACCAGCGTCATTGCACACGGATTATAAACCATAAGTGCTCTGCCACCAGTACAGACAGCTGATAAGAATTGTCCGCCTGTGTCGCCGTTCGCACGTAACTCTGTAGCTACAGCGACGTTCCTCCATTTACCCAAGAGTATCACTCTGGCACCCATTTCCTAGGGGCTGGGTGAACCCGGGAGCCGCCCGGTTTCGAACACCGACCGTGGGCTGCAGCGAGTCGCAGCTGGATTTGAAAGCGAGCTTTTCTTCGACTGCACTAACGCTATTGGCTAGTGTCCATGTCTGACACTGATAGCACAGCACAGATGAACAGACAAAAAAGACATATGAACACGCACACAATTCACGTGATTTTTAAACTCTTCAATCTTTGCTGAACTGCGAGCCTGGCAAAAGATACATAAACCTCAACATCGACGAAACACAGTTTCACTAAACAACACAATAACCAACCGTATCAACTAGCACAGTGCAGCCAAATGCTGAAACCTAGTTATGCCGCAAATGTTCATGAAAGCATTCGATTGCTCTAAATTATTGACAACTGATTTTAACCTGTTGACCTAGATTTTTTTAAGAAACACGTCTACTCAGCCACCAATCCCCCCCCCACCCCCCCCCCCCCCCCCCCCCCCCCACTTTAAAAAAAAGCATTTTCAATATAATAATTATAGTTATTTGCCATTCAGCATATCCTAGTAAAAAGAATTATATTGAACATTATTTTTCCCCACTTAACAAGGTTAAAGTCTATTGGACCCCCCCCCCCCCCCCCCCCCCAACTAAAAAAATTAAAAAGGCGGCTGACATCCCTCCGTATCGACCCGTGTAGGTCTTATCTGTATGGGCCAGTACGTGTTATTTCAAAAGGTCACAGCAGGTCATGGGGCTCAACCTTGACCGTGAAAAAACCGTCAGATGTTTCACAGATATCGCACCACAGACCTTGACCTTGTCGGGGGAGTCTTTAGGATGGCTAAGTTCTACGCAAACGTTTCGGTAAAATGTCTGCGGTCTTCGTCAAGCATAGAAGACAGCGTGAGAGATCTTATTAAATCCACTTGCAAAAGAAGATTGGTAAAATTCTCTCTGTAGAACATCTAGCTGTCACTGAGACACTGGTAGAATTATTTATGTAAAACGTCCAGTTGTCACCGAGACAGTGGAAGAATTCTCACTGTAAAATATCCAGTTATCACTAAGACACTGGTAAAACGTCCCTGTAAAACATCCAGTGGTCACCGAGGCAGTTGTAGAAATCTGTACTACATTCAGTTGCCAGTGGATAGGCTGTGTGTGTGTGTGTGTGTGCATATGTATGGATTCAGGGACTGCTATAGCACAGTGGTCAGTGCGCTTGAATGCGGCCCCTTGTCGTGCGTTTACTACATTCCTCCTATTGAGACGATGGGAGAGAGAGAGAGACATACATACACAGAGAGATACGAGTATGATGGGGAGATACAGGAGAGGTTATATGGAGTGGCAGAGAATGGGAAGGTGGGAAGACAGAGAGGAGGATAAGAGGAGGAGGGTATGGGGAAAGATACAGGAGGGTATGGGGAAAGATACAGGAGGGTATGGGGAAAGATACAAGAGGGTATGGGGAAAGATACAAGAGGGTGTGGGGAGAGATAGAGAGGATAGCGGAGATTGAGACTGAGAACGAGGAAGAAAGAGGGAAGCATAACCAACAGTAAGTAGAAAAGATGTGTCCCAGAAATGTTTACGACAGCCAGGGCAGAGTAATGTCCCATCATAACATGATGTGAGAAATGAGACTTAGTTACAAATAAATCCTAATTAGCATGTGCCAGACCGACCGGCGCATGTAGAGAAAGGAGTATGCCCGTGGCAGTGACACAAGATTTGCCTATCACTGGAATAACAGCACTACTCCAACGTGCTGCGAGATTCTATAAGCATGATTTTGTGGGAACAGGCACGCTCTGCTGGTTAACAGTGGATTGAGCCATTACAAAGCCCCTCTGTTCGTAGAAACTGCCTTTATCTTTGTCTCAGGGAATGTGGATGTTGTTAGCAATGAACCAGCTAAAGATTGGCTGATTCGGTCTTAGCTGCAGATGGCAGGCCTGTGGGTTGCGCTAAAACAGTCAATTCTCTTAGAGAAAGGACGATTGGAAGATTTTGGGAGCAGCGTATCCACATCACAGCTAATAATAAGAGAATTGTGAGTAAAGATCAGCACAGCCAGGCATGAGAGGCACACCAAATGTACAAGAAGTATTTAAATAATGCGGACACAAACAATACATTGCACAATTTATTGCCTGACATATTTTGCTGTATCTCATCAGGTGCGTTACTACAAAGTTACATCATCATAAAATAAAGCACATGTAAGTGTCAATTGACTTACATCGGTGGAACGGAGAGACAGCTTGGAAATAGAGTGGCAGAGCACATACACAAATGGCTACACACACAGCTCAGTGATTCTTCTAGGGTGTAGAGACCAGTCAAGGGGAGAGAACCCACTTCTTCCATAGGACGTCATCTACAATAATTCCAGACACATAATTGACACAGACACTGCTTTCCGTGTGGTTTACCACACTTTTGAGAATCACAGAAGCCATAACAATAAAAATCAACAACCCCTCTCCTTCGTAAGCAGACGGAATTTATCGTACATTTGAAGTTACCCTGGTAGTCAGTGACTACGGTAAGCTTCCGGCGGCCTTGAAAGAGAGACAATGTATCGAAGAAACTATTCGCATTTCAGTTGAATTTATTCAGTTTTGTGTTTTATTTTATGATGATGTAACTTTGTAGTAACGCACCTGATGAGATACAGCGAAATATGCCTGGCAATAAATTGTGCAATGTATTGTTTGTATCCGCATTATTTAAATTCATTATGGGAAAACATTGTTTTGAATATCTCAAGAAATATTTGTCAACTAACACAGGACTGGCACTATCAACCACCGGAAGCTGTTGTATATGTTTTTTAGACGGATCGACATTATGGCACACGAGTTTAACCCATAAGTGCTTTGTTCTACTTCTAACTCAAGCCTGAGTGTGAAGAATCTTAGCACCGTGCACGAACTCTGTTGCACTGGCGAGGATCCTGAAATAATTTGGAGAGATTTTCAACTCTAAATTGTGCCCGGGCAGCGCCACTGATGTATATGTGGAAGTGTAATCTGATCACTTATAGACATGCCCAGAAGATAACCAAACTCGTAACTCGAAGTGCCTGTATAAATCTGTCGCACATATTTGTCAGTGGAGTAGTATTCAGTACGTAGTATTCAAGTGACAGCCCTGTAAAGTTTGAATGGATTACATTTATCAGGAAGTCTCTTCACGACCTGTTTAAAGGTAGACCCAATTAGTCGACTTTTACGACATGTTTGTTTAGGATGCAGTGGGTCTATACTTTTTTTCACCAACAATGGGGCCCCGGAACCCACATGGGACATTAGATAAGTGAGACGATGGAACAAGCAACAACAGTACAAAACAAGATTATACAAGAAACCTGACACAACTGTGTAAGAAATGTTAAAATATTCATTTTCAGATAACCTGCATGCTGGTGTAACAACCATGGCACTAATATTTGCATGAATGGGGTCAAGAATGGCATCAACAAGTAACAAACTGCATGCGACTCACATCAACAAAATAATTTAACATGCATCATCAGGTATACAATAACATGAAACAATGTTTTCAACTAACATATGATATTAACTAAGAATTCAAGCATGAAACTGGCTACGTCTATTATAACGTCCATGCCATACGGCATTGGTGACCATGTCTCTCGCTCCCCAGTCTCATGTACTTTCCACCGTCTTCTTCTGCATTCATCCGAAGATGTAATTGCATTATGCCCATTTACAACATGGCGGCGATATTTCTGCCTTTTGGCAGACACATTTGACTTCTGCAGGCATGTGTTGACGGGGTTAACCTTCCTGAAGTTAAAGAAGAGACGCAACTACAGTATAGGGGCAATGGAAAATGCAGATGAAACTCTTGCGTGTTAATCAATTTTGTACATGTAGGGCTAATATCTCAAATATAAGCCGCACCCTATTTTTCATCAACGATTTTCAGTTAAAATGATGCGGCCTATACACACGTAAATTATTTTACAGTGAGAAACAGGCATCACCCGATGACTAGCAAGACATGCTCAAGAAAAGTCTTGCATAATTAGAGCATGAGATTTCAGAATCATTGCTGCATTCACAAGTATTTAATGTTCTTCTTCTCAGAAGGTTAAAGTTCAGACGGTTAAAGGTTAAAGTTCAGACGGTTAAAGGTTAAAGTTCAGACAATCTACTTCCCTGCACTGGGATTTATCCCATATGGCTCGGTCCCTCTCCTCAGAATGGCTAGCTGCCTGCAGAGAGCACCGCACAGAGCACAAACTCTGTAGCTTCGGCGACGATCCGGTGGGATTTGTAAAAATTGCACTTGTGAACTTCAAAGCGCGAGGCAAACGGCTTGACCACTTCGCCAAGGAGACTAGCTCTTAATCTATATAATCATTTCTCCTGTAACCCTACATTTCTACTACTTACTGGCTGACTATGGTAAAAAATACACACAAACAACCCCAGCTGTTGAAAACAACAACAACAACAAAACGCTGATAGCAATGTCTGATTCTAGAATGCCAGCAGTAGCAAATCTCCACCTGAACTACTGAGACAATCTTGCCAGGAACACACACACGGTGCGAGGAATTCTGGAACGTGAGTATACTGCGTATAAACACCATCACCAGGCTCAACCAATACTGTTTAAGTAACAAGTCATATCAATACAGGAAATCATGACATTACAACATTCAACACAATATGGCTGGCACAAGAGATCAGCATTATTATCCCAACAAGAAAGTGTTAGTACATCAACATATCAAACTTGATGTTTCATTACATCAACATATCAAACGTGATGTTTCATTACATCAACATATCAAACGTGATGTTTCATTACATCAACATATCAAACTTGATGTTTCATTACATCAACATATCAAACTTGATGTTTCATTACATCAACATATCAAACTTGATGTTTCATTACATCAACATATCAAACTTGATGTTTCATTACATCAACATATCAAACTTGATGTTTCTTTACATCAACATATCAAACTTGATGTTTCTTTACATCAACATATCAAACTTGATGTTTCAGTATATCAACAAGCTGGATGTTAGATGACATAATTTCAGACTGAATATTTTATTACACCAACTTCTTAAGCTGGATGTTTAATCACATCACCATCTCAGACGAATATTTTATTATATCAACATCTCAGACTGAATGTTTTATTACACTAACTTCTTAAGCTGGAAGTTTAATCACATCACCATCTTAGACTAATATTTTATTATATCAACATCTCAGACTGAATGTTTTATTACATCAACTTCTTTAGCTGGATATTTCATGACATCAACCCAAGATTCCTGAGTCTACACCCCTGATTTGTGCAGCTGACAGTCAAGGATCTTCCTGACTAGGATATAAAGCCATCTGCCTAGCTCACTTGAAACTTGTGGGTCCACAGACTGTTTTGTTCGTTTCACGAGTCAATGTTTTTTTTAAGGAG
Organism: Candidula unifasciata; assembly: GCA_905116865.2. Lineage (NCBI taxonomy): Eukaryota > Metazoa > Mollusca > Gastropoda > Stylommatophora > Geomitridae > Candidula > Candidula unifasciata. Next base: position 211,367 of record CAJHNH020001183.1, read on the forward strand.
ATCCCTTGGGATTGTTTCTGAACTACAGAGTTCATTCTTTGTGCGCACTTTTAACAGGAGGCTGGCCATTCTGAAGTAAGAGACTGAATCATATAGGTAACATATGGCACAATGAAGTCAATCAAGCATCTTTCATTGTAAGATTCTTTCTATTTAGGTTTATACCACGGATCAACATCATGGCACAAGGGGTAACCCATAAGCGCTCCGTTCTACTTCTGACTCAAGCCTGAGTCTGAAGAATCTCAGCGCAGTGCACAAACTCTACAGCACCGGCAAGGATCCTGAAATACTTCAGGTAGAATTTTAACTCTAAATTTTGCCCAGGCAGTGTCCTTAGGCTCCTCTTTTCGATTTCCAATGACTGTCTGGTACACTCTCCGGTTATGACACTCTGTAATGCCTAAAACTTCCATTTCACCCAAAAACAATAAAATATTATGATTAATGTTGTGTTATTTGGACTAACAATAACTGACAAGATAAACCTTAGAAACTAACCTGGCATAACCAGCATTATAACGAACACAGAAATGGCAAGCCAAACTCGCCTTTTTCACAAACCAAAGTGACCCTAGTGTACAACCCACACTAAGAGTGACAAACTGGTACATGCACAACTAACATCATAAAAAAAAGTAAGATAAGCAGATCACTGCTAGCCAGTTATAGAACATGGTTCACACTTCACACCTTTGCACACAACCCAAATATAGTCAATAATACATAAAAGTCAATGTAAACCCTCATTGAATACATGAACAGCAAAGATCACCAGTATGATAAACAAAATCTCATCAATGTATATGATGGAAGGTGATCAATAAAACAATGTCCTTGTGTTATGTACAAAGATGGGCAGGCAAACAGCATCTCAACATATTCCTGTTTTTTTTTAAAAACCCACTAATGCTACAATACATTATCTGAGCACTGAGGAAAATTGGCTCATAAACAGCATCCGGTTCCCAAAAGCAGGTATTTTGGGTGATGTTACATCACTGTGGCGTGAGAGAATGGTGACAAAAAAAAACAACAAGACAGAGACAGACATCCACAAAGGTGGATACAAAACACTGAAGATGCATTGGTTATGAAAGCACATAGGGCTGGAGAACTGGCTAGAGAAAGTCTTTCAGGCGTGCTGTGACTTAAGCGACCTTCTGTTAAGGTCCTGCTAATTGGTGATGATATAACGATACGAAGGACTCCATTTTCAATATGAAATAATAAACGGTCCTGTATGTGAAACATGATGGAACAAACCAGGAAGGGGGAAGAAAGGAATAGAAACTTAAATCTGCCTTCCATTTTTTTTGTGAGTCAGAAATGTTTGCGTATGACCAGAAACAAAACAAAGGCCCACATGACAAAGGTTGCAGGTGGCATCAGGTTTACATTAACCCCAGCATGGTAAACATCATGTACGACAAACCATTTACGCTACTCACAACTGTCGACGACCTGCACATTTGACCTTAAAAACGCAGCTGGCTTGTTGTGTTGTCATTCACTGCTATACTGCACCTTTCGGCTCAAAACATCTCATTTCAACAACCCCCGCTGCTCTCCTCCTCCATATTTTTTTAGTCCAAGTCATGTGACATTCGTAGTCATGTCTATCCACAACCTTCTGTTTTGTGTACTTCCCAATCAGCTCTGACACAGATAATTTTCCATGATGCCACGAACTGTCCTGCATCTTCTCTCTCGTCTTCCTCTGCTTCTTTTCCTCTCCAACCTTCCCACCATCCCGATGAAGAAGCAAGATCTGCCTCATGAGCCACTCATGTGAAAATGGCCCTTTTCTTGACCAGTACTCACCATCATCACCATAAATTTCCCCTTTTGCCGTCAAGCATCATTGTGACAAGAACAGTTTGTGATTCACTGTGCAATGGGTAGCATTAGCTCCTGCCATTCCACATTGATGCAGAATATCTTTAATGTCATCAGTTCATCTTCTCTGGACACTCTCTATGCTTTCATGCTAGATCATTCTGGATGAGGAACCTGTGTTGTTAGTTGCGGATGCATTCTGGCAAGACCAACACAGCACTTGATTTTCTGTTTCTCAAAGGATTTGATGGAGGAGTGGCTGGCTGAAAGGTTAGAATGTGGGAGACCCGGATTCGAATCTTCTGTAAGGCTGGGGAATTTTTCTATCGGGGGGAGGGAGGGCAAATTAAAATTCTCATCTCCATAGTCCTGGCCATGTGGCCGTAAATCTTCAGGCTCAAAAACACCTGCCTACGCCGTAAAAGTGGTATAACAAAGGCAGTAACTAGAAGCTTTTTTTTTTTAAAATAAATCTGATTCATGCTGTTGTTCCCACAGTCTGCTAGTATTATTCTTCCCTGTTTAAGATGGTTGAGCTGGCAGCTTTCCCTTTCACTAGTGATCCCATAGTTGATTGCAGCCATTTTAAACTTCATGCTCCATTCATACACTTGCTGAACTAACAGGCATGCATCACCAGACTCAAACTTCATTCGCCGACAAATTTCTATAGGTTTTACCCCTACACTGATTTTAACAGATAGGAAAGTACTGCTCCTCTTTGGCACAGGCCAAAAGTTGGGAGATCATCTTTCAATTCTCATTATCATTTCACCATGTTTCTCTGCCCTTTGATGACATGTGCTTAACACTCTTGACATCCTTGACAATAATATGACAGGTTACAAAACAACTTTTCAGGTGTTTACGTGAAGCCCCCTTGTGTCTCATGTGAGAAACTGTTGATGCCCACCAACATCTGTAGGTGCCCTGTACATTTAGCAACCAAAGAAACTTCACGGGAAAAAATAAAACAGGAAAATGATGGACTTTGAGGAATGTGATCTCTTCACCGGTCGGAGAACTGAGGTTTTCAACATGATAAACTTTACATGATGATAATGGTCCGCATCAAAACAAGGCAAAAAATGGAGCTGTAATCGTGGCCAAAGATTTAAGACCACCTACTAAATATCTGGCAAACTGCTGTTGTGTAGCGGCTAGACACTGGTCTTATGCCCAAAAGGTCTTGGGTTCAAGCCAGATGTTTTTAAAAAACAGGACCTTGGCTCCCAGGTCGACCCAGCCTAAAACTGGGACCAGGTAACGTCCTGGGAAGTAAAGGCAGCCGGCATGATGTTGACCACATAACCCACTGAGTGTAGACTGATCTATAAGATATAGGTCCAGCACTATATGCTCAATACGTCTAGTGGAGCGGAAAGAGGCCCTTTACTTGTACGATATAATCGTATATTCAACACTATTATGGGTTACTGTATTATGTGTTATTTTAGGGAAGCTACAGTAATTGCCTCCAGCAGGCCCTAAAATAGCAGCTAACGTGCTACTCCATAATGATGTGGAAATATAAACTATTTACCAGATGGTCTCAAACTTTTGGCTACCACTGTAGTACCAAAAAACATGCAGTTTCCATTAAAATATACAATGCACAGATGGTAAGGAAAATATAAAGAAGCAAAATAAAAATCTGATTAGGAAAAGATGTAAGGAAAATTAAAAAAAATAATTTCTCAATCCAGGGCAAAGCATGCTGTACAGGACAGCAACACTAGTATTAGTAGCTCTTAGCTGGGACCCTGGACTCTCACAGTGACCAAGGAAGAACACTAAGTCACAACCACCATTCAGGAATGGTGGGTACTATATTTGTAACCTAAAATGCAGCCCACTTTATGGTAAACCATGATCTGTACAACTGAGAGACAGTTTATAGGAAAAACTAGCAACTAACTTTAAATAATGTGGACACAAACAATACATTAAACAATATAAATGACCATTCTCGCTTTGTGCAAACAGAAAGAATTTGTGCTAAATTTAAATTTGGTGTGGTAAACTTTATGACAATTTTGATTTTCTGGTGACATGATAATGCTTTAGAGAGAATGCGGTTTAATAATTTCAGTGGAAAGAATTAAGTAGTAAGTGCTTTTTTATACACTTATGTAACTTTAGTAATGCACCTGACGAGATACGACAAAATATACCTGGCAAAAATTGTGTAATGTATTCTTTGTGTCCGCAATATTTAAATTCACAACAGGAAAAACATTGTTTTGAAACTACTGACTAAATACCTAGACTAGACAATGATAGTAAAACAATAGAGAAAAGGTAGAAACAAGAGGAAGACAGCAAATGCACAGAGCCGTTTCCAGGCTGATATGGCACACCCAGGATTGAAGAAGCTTTCTTTCCTTGCTATGACTTCATTGGGGTTAGGTTTACTTGGGTCAAACCACAGTACAAAGCAGTCAGTTGTGTCCGGCACAACTTGGAATGAGTGTCCCATGACAGTCTCACAAAAGGTGCTGGCGTCAGGGTAGACTGTGTGAAACGGCCGGCAGGTGGTGCCTTGTGGGCATGTGTTGATTCCTGAGGAAAGTTGCAAACTGTTAGTTCACCCCAAACTGAGCTTACCCCAAACTGAGATTACCTTAAACTGTGAGCCAACTCCAAACTGTGAACTTACTCCAAAATGTGAGCTTACTTCAAACTGTGAGCATACCCCAAACTGTGAGCTTATACCCCAAACTGTGAGCTTACCTTAAACTGTGAGCTTACCCCAAACTGTGAGCATACCCCAAACCGTGACCTTACCCCACATAACAGTCTAGTCTTTGTGATGACATATTCTGCTTGCTGACAAGTCTGAGCATGAACCGACCCCCCTCCTCCACCCTGCATAAGATTTGGGGCCACTTATAGGGAAAACAAGAATAGACACGCCGATTTCCTAACAAGCATGCCGCAACTGTAAACTAATTAGCAGTTTTCTTCAGACTCAGAGAGCATCTGCCTAAAAAGCAAGGAACCCCTATCCCCGCCCTTTTTTTCCAGGAGTCCACTTGCCTGAATGGACTGATATATCAGCCGCAAATCCTTTAGAAAAAAAATTGTAAACTGTTTGGCTTTTTGTGGTTTTAATAGAAAAGTTTACATTCAACAGGTTGCCAGTACACTGCTTTCTGAAAGATCCGTTCCTGATACCACTGTTGAAATCAGCATAAAGCAGTTTAGACTGAAAACAGATGTAAGCATGACTGAATGAACAAATATTAATTCTGTAAGATAAAAAATACAGACTGACTAGATGAACTCGTGTGGCTTGCAGGGCCCATTGCAAGACAAAACAGACTAGACCACCCCCCCCCCCCCCCCCCCCATAAGCATGCTGTAAAAGTCCATTAATTAGGGATACCTTCAATGTCGGAGTGCATCTGCCTGAGAGGCGAGAAACCAAGAGATGCATGCAAATAATCCAGTATATCAAATGGATATGTATACAAAAAAACTCAAGGAGTCACTGTGGCATAGCGGCTGGACGCTCGCACGGGGATTGGAAGGTCATGGGTTTTTTCCTCGGCAAAGCCAGATTATTTTTAAAAAATGACCTTGACTCTTAGGTCGACACCACCTTGAGTGGGTACCGGGTGCCATCCCGGGAAGTAAAGGCGGCCAACGTGATGCTGACCACATCACCCATCTTGTTCCAACTGGTCTATAAAAAACATAGGTCTAGCCCTATACGCCTAGCGGGAGTCGCTGTGGCCGAACGGCTAGACACGTGCCGCGGATCGGAAGGTCGTGGGTTCGCTCCCTGGCGGAGCCGGACTTTTCTTCAAAAATGACCTTGGCTCCCAGGTCGACCCAGCCTTGAGTGGGTACTGGGTTCAGTCCCAGGAAGTACAGACGGCTGGCGTGATGCTGACCACATCACCCATCTTGTGCCGTTGGTCTATAAAAATATAGGTCTAGACCTATATGCCCTATACGCCAAAAGGCGTGGAAAAGGGACCACCATTATAAAAAAAAAAAACTCAATTTCTGGAACAAAACTAACGTCCAAAAGTGGATGAAAAAACAAGAACTTTCCACCAGAGTTTACAGACATGAATATAAAGACTACATGAACAGAAAACAGACTGTAACATGGAACATGTTTTGATTGAAAGAATGGAAAACTGACACTTTAACATACCTGTGGACCAGTTAAAACCTACTGCCCAGTTGTCCAGGCAGGTGAAATCATCCTTGCAGGCATGCCACCAATTGTTACAGACACTCTGACACAGCGGCACATTGGTGAACTTTTCTTTGCGGATTTTCCTGGTATCCTTAAAAATATTTTTACCATGAGTGTGTGCTCAATGAGGCAACATGACAACATAAATTAATGAGTGTGCGGAAAGACACAGTGGGGAACTCACTAATATAATAAAACTTTCCACCAAAGTTTACAGCTGTAAACTCTTGAAAAAAAAGCTACCTAAAAATATCTCTACCAGTACATAACTTACCTCTGACGCTACTTAAATTGCACAATACACAACTTCCTCCTGTCAGGAGGCACCCATCCCTCTCAGAAAAAACTTACATTTGTCAGTACTACACAATTTACCCTTCAGTACACAACTTACCCTTGTTTAAACACAACTAATCCCTGTCAGTAAACAACTTACCCCTGCCAGTAGACAACTTACCTCTGACAGTACACAACTTGCCCCTACCAGTAGACAACTTACCTCTGGCAGTACACAACTTGCCCCTACCAGTAGACAACTTACCTCTGGCAGTACACAACTTGCCCCTGCCTGTACACAACTTACCCCTGTCAGTAAATAAACTTACCTCTCTCAGTACACAACTTACCCATGCTAGTACACAGCTTACCCCTGTCAGTACACAACTGATCGCTTTCAGTCAGTACGAACCGGTATAGAGCCTACTCATCAATACACACATCTGCCCTGCCAGTACAAAGATTCAACCTCTGTTTCACCAGTTTAACCTCATGTCACCGGAAACTTGTATGATAGGATTTCGTGTGTGCCACACACAGAAAAAAATCCATAATCTTACCGAGGATTTGCATAAGAGCTAAGTATTCCTAACCACAGGGCCAGCCTCAGATTTATACATATGAGAGAATATAAGTCGACATGACAGCTGAAAACTTACTTGTACAAGCCAGGGCCCCACATTTGGGGAGCACTCGTAGAAACACAAGTCCATGCGGAAATATTCTCGGCACTGGGGCGTCAGCGTCTGGCAGTGATCCCACTCAAAATTCAACCACCTTGGGCTAACACTCAGTCCTTCAGCTGTTGCGGGCGTACAACACGATCGGCTTGCCCATGGGGAACAATACTGTAATAATGGAACTCAATAAGTCTAAAGCAGGCAAAATTGTTCATAATGGAATACTATGTTAGTCTAAGGCAGACACAACTTTTCACATAAGAAAAAAAAAGGTGAAAACTGTGTTCCAGCTAAGTGATTTTGTGTATTCGTGCGGTATTGTTTGATTTGTGTATGTGCTGATGAAAGCACCATAGCCGCAACGTTCACATTTTTCTTTGTATTTGATTTGTTGTGAAGCTTGCTAATATGCTTGTTTAGTTTTATATCTTTTCTTGATGTGTTAATCTTCCTCTTCTTCGCGTTCACCAGCTGTCCACTCTGACGGAAAGTTCTGGTTGCTCGTCCACTACTGAACTGCAGTCCTGCTACAGAACCTGAGTGTTGAGTGTGCATCAGTTTTACAAATCTCATTCTCTAGAATACAGACTGTTGGTTCCTTGCCTCCCCGGCAGATGCACTCCGACTTCAAAGGAAGCTCCCCAATTAGTCGACTCTTACTACATGCTTTTGGGGAGGCAGTGGATCTATTCTTGTTTTCCCCACAATGGGGCCCCAGAACCCACAAGGGGGTTGTGTTAATCTAAAAGAGATCAAATAGTTCACAAGGGAAATAGCAAGTTAGTCTAGGGAGACAAAACTGTTTAGATGTGAATAAATGTTTGGGGAAGACAAAACGGTTCACAGGGAAATGTGTTAATGTGGGGAGAACAACAGAGGGGAATACAATGTTAGTCACATGGGAAACAAAGGGAATTCAATGATAACCGAGGGAGCTCATTTGGTTCACAGAGGAATAGAATGTAAGTTTGGGGAGACAAAACTTTACAAGGAAATACACATCTGTTTATAGGGGAAAATGTTAGTCGGAGGAGGCTGGTTGGGGGGACAAAATTGTTCAAAGGGAAGACAACTGTTTACAGGGGAATACAAAACTGTTTGCAGAGGAATACATTAGTGTGGGGGAAGACAAAACTGTTTGCAGGAGAATACATTAGTGTGGGGGAAGACAAAACTGTTTACAGGGGAATACATTAGTGTGGGGGAAGACAACTGTTTACAGGGGAATACATTAGTGTGGGGGAAGACAACTGTTTACAGGGGAATACATTAGTGTGGGGGAAGACAAAACTGTTTGCAGAGGAATGCATTAGTGTGGGGGAAGACAAAACTGTTTGCAGGAGAATACATTAATCTAAGGGAAGACAAAACTGTCTTCAGGAGAATAAATTAGTCTGGTGGGAAGACAAAACTGCTTGCAGAGGAATACACTAGTCTGTGTGGAGACAAAACTGTTTACATGAGAATACGTAAGTGCAGGCAGACCAAGCTGTTCACAAGGGAATACATCAATCTGGGGGAGACAAAAGTGTTCACATGGGAATATGTCAATCTGAGGGAGACAAAAGTGTTCACAGGGGAATACGTCAATCTGGGGGAGACAAAAGTGTTCACAGGGAATACAATATTTGTCAGAGAAACAGAAAAATTTTCTGAGGGGAATACAATGTAAGTCTGTCACTGTTCCCTGTGTTATCATTGTTCTTTAAACTGCGACTTGTCCCTGCAATGTCACTGTGTCCCTCACAGTGCTTTGTCCTGCCAATAGGTTTTTCATTGCTTTCTGTACTGTCACTGTGTCTCAACAAGCAGAACTGATCTCTTATATTTCAACTGTGGCTGCTCCTTGCAAAGTCACTGTGCATTTCCTTGTCCTCTGAACTGTCAGTCCTATATACTATCAACATTCTTCGTGATCTATACTGTTACTGTTGTATGTACTGTACTGTCATTGTTCTTCAATGATGTCACTGCTCTTGATATCAATATTATATCCCCATAACATCTCTGATGTTTAGCAGCTAAAACAATAAATGTCACAGCATTAGTCTAGCAATGATACCTTCTTCATCAAGTCCGGCTCTGGCCCTGGCGCTGACTTCTGATTTCTGCCGTCCAAACAAATGTTCATGTAGTCATCAACAGTGTTTATATTGTTGAGGCGAGACCAGACATGTGTCAGTTGCAGCACAACCAACAGGAGCACAATAGGTAGATCCATGGTTAAACTGTCTGCCTTAAAGAAGGGAGATACTGTAGATGGATATGGCTATACATGACATACAGTTATCATTCATTATGTACTCCAACAATATGCAATACAACCAGCATGCAACAATGACAGCTCAAACATATTTTACACACACAATTGTAGTATCAATTTTCTCAGCACCATCCTGTAATGCTTTATTTCTCAGAAAGTTATATTTTAAAGTAGCCAATGTTTGAGTCCAAAGTGGTTAAATTGATAACACTGTAAGTCAGAAGCAGTAAAAGTGATGATTTAGATGTAATGAGTTAATGAGAACACTGTAAGTTGGAAGCAGTAAAAGTGACAATTTAGATGTAAAAGTGATGATTTAGATGTAATGAATTAATGATAACAATGTAAGTCGGAAACAGCCCAAGTGATAATTTAGATGTAATGAGTTAATGTAACTGCTATCAGAGATAGGGGAACCTTCCTCATCTCAGCTTCACTGACTGTGAACTCCGTCAGAAATGTCTTTTTCTTCACCAGCTGTAAACTCCGGAGGAAAGTTCTGGTTGTTCGTCCACTTCTAAACTGTAGTCCTGTTCCAGAACAGATCTAACTTATTATGTATGCAGACTGCTAGTTCCTTGCCTCTCGGGCAGATGCACTCTGACTTTTGAAGGAAGCTCCCAATTAGTCGACTCTTTCTTACAACATGCTTTTGGGCAGGCAGTGGGTATATTCTTGTTTTCCCTTAATAGGGCCTTGGAACCCACATGGAGGAGGTCGACATTTAAAGTACTGCAAAAACACAAAAGACTGAGTCACTTAGGAAATATTATCAACTATTTCTTTTGACTTTTTCATCAAATTAAATTTTTACTGTATAACTAGAAGTAAAACAAAATTCCAAAACATCCAGAGATTGATTTGTTGGCTCTACTGTCAAATTTGGCCGGTAAGCTGGACTGCTTCAGCCGGCTTAGCGGGAGTTATGTCCCCGTGGCTGCACTCAAAACAAGTCGCGGAAAAAATCACGAATCAAATGGCATACTTACCTATCATCATCCGGGTGCGTGTAGGGTTGCGTATGGTGTCTATCATCATCCTACGGTTGCGTGTAGGGCTGCTTATTGCGTGTAGGTTGGTTGTGTGTGTAAGATGAGGGGTAGGGTTAGGGGTTAGGGTTTAGGGTTTTAGGGTTTAGGCTTAGCGTTTAGGGTTAGGGGTAGGGTTAGGTGTAGCGTTAGATGTGACAATTGTGACGCCGTAGTTCCCTATAATCGCGCAGTCGCATGCACGCGCAAACAGTCGACGGACGGTGGATGCTACTGACACGGACAATTCGCCACTGATTGGGCACCAGCCGCCCGCTATTGGCATCGTATTTGGCAGAGTTTCACTGGCGCCGCTCCCACAAACGTCAGATTGTCAGCCACTATTTCGACCTCCTACGTGAAAATTTTCACATCGAACCATACCCCTAACCCTAACCGTAAACCCTACCCCTCATCTTACGCAAACAACCAACCTACACACAACAAGCAGCAGCCCTACACGCAACCGTAGGACGATGATAGACACCCTACGCAACCCTACACGCACCCGGATGATGATAGGTAAGTATGTCATTTGATTCGTGACTTTTTCCGCGACTTGTTTTGAGTTTGGCGACGGGACATAACTCCCACTAAGCCGGCCGAAGCAGTCCAGCTTACCGGCCAAATTTGACAGTAGAGCCGATTTGTTTGGCATATGCAAGGTTTAAAGCAGATCAGTAAGTAAACAGTCTTAGAGTCTACATACTAATTTAAATTTATGTGAATAGTTAGACAATTTCTCACCTCACAGTCAGACTGTCACTAAACTAAACGTCTATATTACTATAAGTATCAGTATCTTAATGATAATCTAACTAAATAAAGCAACCGCCAGTAAACTGTAGTTTACTGTAAACAGCAGACATCAATGCAGGAAATAAGAAGAATAATAACCACCGCGATACAATTTAAGAACTATATCTATGTGTCTCCCCACCTCTTCTGTTCCAGTATCAGCCCCTGTGTGTGTGAGGTGTCCAAGTGCCCAGACTTCAGTCACCAACTTGTTGTTAATGTTATTGAAGAGACAGCCATGCCCGCTCGCCAGCAGTAGAACTCTCCTTCGTCCCGCCAAACATCCGGCGGCTATTCGCACGGCCACAGTCGTGTGTACCGGCAGGTGTTTCAAACCCTTGTAGCTGGCACTTTTCCGTGTTCCCAGGCAGTTGTATTATACTCTAGGAAGGCAGTCGGCGTTAGTGGCTTAGTCGTTGCGAACGCGCTTTGTAATGCTGGGTTGTCGGGTTCGATCCCAGCTGCGGAGGTTTGTCTTGCGTTGGTTTTGACAGTGGTATCGAGAGCTGTCCGTTCAGTAGCACAATGGCAAAATTTACCGAACGTAAAATTTGCCTAGAAAACCCACAACAAAAAAAAAAAAAACAAAAAAAAAAAAAAAGACCTGTTAAGGATACGCAACTAACTTTTAGGAAGGCAATGTGGGGATGAAACCTCTTATTGCCCCCCCCCCCCCCCCCCCCCCCCCAATGCTATTACCACCTTGATCTGCCAGCTTTGGTCACACAATGACCATCTTTAGTTACTATGACAACCATGGTCTTACTCTGCACCTACGTCCTGCTACTGGATTAGGATCGACATAGGCGGAAGCTAGAGATGGACATATTGGGCAACTTTTCCTCACTTAAATCTAAGTCGTTGGACAAGTCAATCTTTCCTTGCTCAAACTGGGACTGAGTGGTCTTGAGGCATGGTGTCCGCCTCGAGTGCTGGAGGTCCCTTGTTCAGGCTCTGGTGAAGGCTGCGATTTTTTCACGTGGACTTTTCCCCTGGTGTCGGGTGGCAAGATCGGACGCCCGTGTGTATTGCTGCGCACGTAAAAAAATCCCTTGGCAGTTGGAAATCGAAAAGAGTAGCCTAACGGCAAAATCTGACGTTAAAATCTACCCAAAGTATTTCAGGATCCTGGCCGGTGCTACGGAGTTCGAGCACTGCGTTGAAATGATTTTTCAGACTCAGGGTTGAGTTAAAAAAGTATAACGGAGCACACATGGGTTACTACCCTTGTGCCCTGGTGCTGATCCTTTGTTCAAACCAAATGCTTGCTCAGACTGGACCATCCTTCACCTTTGAACTCACATACATAATTTTAGACAAAGCATTACGGTCTACTGTGTTTGTTATTCGACTTATGTTTCTTTCATATACATTTATGTAACTTTTAGTGCCATTTCAATGGTTTGAGATGAATTATGTCCTTATTCCACAGTTGTGGATTTTAAGCTGTACGATAGTCATGGCCAGTGAAGATACCTTCGTTTGAGGGTGCTTATCTGACCATTTTCTAAATGCACATGTTTCCATAGTGAGGCGCACACGCAATCTTGAGGGTACAGGTTAGATTCCGGCACGGTAACTACAAATTTATATTTTTATGTTGTCTAGTTTGTTCTTCTATCTTTCTACTTGCAAGCTCTTTGTTGAGAGTAAGTAGAGTAAAAGTAAAGGTCCCTTTTGGCAAATTGGGAATATAGGGCTAGACCTATATTTTTATAGACCAATCAGCACTTGATGAGTGATGTGGTCAGCATCACGCCGGCTGCCTTTACTTTCCAGGACGGCACATGGTACCCCCTCAAGGCTGGGCTGAACTGGGGAGTTACGGTCATTTTTGAAAAAAATCTTTTTTGATGGTAGCTTATTCAAAGAGGGAAAGGTTCAAGGTAGGCGAGCAAAAGGCAGACAGCGTTACAAGTGGGAGGATAACATCAAGAGATGGACGAACAGCAGTATGAGTGAGTGTACACTAAGGGCAAGAGACCGGGCTTGTTGGAGATTCATTGCAGCCAACCTTCATTGTGGAGACGGCACCTGGTTGATTGATTGATATTCAAAACAAAAAATCCAGCTACTTCGCGTAACTTCACATAGAATAAGGAGCGACATCAGCCTACCTTATTAATGCTGCCGTGCCTGTGTCTGTAATAACTTGAATAACGGTAAGTCAGTGCTTGGTGATAGAGTTCAGGCGTAATGGGTATATAGGGATAGACGTATATTTTATAGACCAACAGGGCCGTCTTAACTCATAGGCTCACTGACAGTGGCCCCCACAAACATAGGGGTCCTATGCTAATCTGTGTATGTCAAGTGACTTGTCATCAATAAAAATGTCATTTCTGTTAGAGTTTGTGGTACGAGCACCAGTACACTGGTTTGCCATAATGCTGTCAATACGTCTCTGGGTAAATACCAGATTTACTACACTGCTTGGGCTATTCTTTCCACATATTTACACATCAACATTGTAAATCATATCGAGCGCTCAGGTTTGAAGTGTAAAGTAGCAACTACTTTAATATAACGGTTCTGGGGATTTTTCTTCTTCTTCTGGGTTCGTCCAAAGTAGGTCGTGATGTAGTTAATAGCTAGACTATGATATCTGCGCTTTTCGACCCAAAATATCATATTTCATCAAATCTCTAATAAGTCACCTTTTACGACATGCTTGCTAAGAGGCTGTTGGTCTGTTCTATTTTGTTCTCTTCAAAACGAGGCCCCGGAACCCACACGAGGAGTATCTGCAGGTAACATCAAAAGAATAGTATGTGTATATTACGTGTGTATGTGTGTGAGTTTGTACGTGTGTTTCTTCTTCTTCTTCTTCTTGTTCACCGGCTGTGAATTCCGGCGGTAAGTCGCGGTTGTTCGTCCAAATGGACTTTTGGCTTTTACCTTGACCTGAGTTTTGCGTGTACGTCCGTTTTACTGTCTTATTTGTTTGCAGTCCTCGTTCCCTGCCTCACCGGCAGATGTACTGCGACTTCGAGGGAAGAGTACGTGTGTTTGCGTGAGTGTGTAAGTGCGCGAGTGTGTATGTGCGTATGTGTGTGTGAGTATGTGAGTGTGCGACTGTGTGAGTGGGTATGTGTATGATAAGTATGTGAGTGTGTGAATGTGAGAGTGTATATGTGTGTGAGTGATTGTGCGAGTGTGTGGGTGTGTATGTGCGAGTGTGTATATATGTGAGTGTGTCAGTGTGTAAGTGTGTATGTGCGTAAGTTTTTCGCATGACTTATCTATCCTGAAGCAGTTAGGCTCAGTCGTAAGTAAAATTTTGGAATCCGTTGTTCGGTTCCTAGTGCAGATTTCTCCTAGATCCCTCCTTGGCCACTATCTCCAGACCACCTACGGTACGATAGATATCGGACTCTTGCCGTCTTCCCTGCCCTTTGACCGATATTAAGATGCGGGCAAGCGGGACAAGAATGATACGGGTAACGTGGTGGATCTGTGGTAAGAGGATGCTGTGAGCCATGCTGCATGGAGAAAAAAAGAGGGTGCGCGTGTGTGTGTAGGTAGGTAGGTAGGTAGGTAGATAGATAGGTAGGTAGATAGGTAGGTAGATAGGTAGGGATACAGGAAAACAGGACTGCATCATCGTTTAGGAGGTCCCTCGCAGAACGTCGCTCTTATCACAACCTGCCTGAAAAGTCTCTAGACAAATCTCCCGCCACGTGCACTTTCCTGAGTGAGTGCCTGAGTGCTGCCAAGACTTGAAAACTGAGCCCCGCATTTCTGTGCGAAAAAGAAAAAGTAAAGGACCCTTTTCTACTCCTTCAGGCGTAGTGTGCAAACTGTATAGATCAATCGGCACTGTGTGGGTGCTGTATCCAACACCACGCCGGCCGCCTTTACTCCCCAGGACTATTCCTTGCACCTATTTAAGCCTGAGTCCTTTTTGAAAAATCTCTGTGTTGGGTTCCGGGGACTTATTGTGGGAAAACAAGAATAGATCCACTGCCTCTCTAACAAATATGTCGTAGGAGTCACTAATTAGGGGCTTCATTCGAAGTCGGAGTGCATATGCCCGAGCGGCAGAGAACAACCAACTGCTCACAAATAAGCCAGTAAAACGGATGCACACAGGCCCTGGCACAAAGCCAAAGTCCAAATAGACGAACAACCAAGACTTTCAGCGGGAGCTTACAGCTTACAACTGGAAATATCAGGGAAAAAGGGGGTAGAGGCAGACCAGAAGAGATGATGCTGGATGGGCTAAAAGATGGCATGGAGGTATATCACCAAGAGAGCTGTTCCAGGCAACCAAAAATCGTGATCTGTGGAGACGCACGAGCGCCTACGCCAGTTGACAGGGCACATGATGATTATGATGATTACAGCTTGTGAACAAAGAAGATGTTTTTTTTATAAAGCTGCCAGTCAGTTCGGATTTGAACCAACCACCTTTGGATCCACAGGCCAAAGTCTAGCCGCTACACTACGGCGGCTGCCTCTTTTTGGTGTGTATGTAGACAACATTGCTGCAGATGTCCTGGCATGTTGTTTGTCCAGGTTATGGCGTGACAAACTGCCAGCTCAAGTTAAATATAAACACCAGCGAAGGTTTTCAAAGAACGATGACAAGCTGGCAAATCGTAGTCATAACTATGTGAATTAAACACAGGAGGTCTGACAATACTGGCCGATGAATGGAAGATGAACGTGAAAAAAAAAAAAAAAAACAGGGGCGCCCCTATTAAGAAAACACGGGGCAGGGGCTTAATGACCCATTTTAATTTTTCAGGTACCCTCAACGAGCTGAAGCCTTTTTTAAGCATGCAGTAATAATAAAACTAATAATAATGATGATGATGATAGTAATGATGATGATGATGATGATAATAATAAGCCATTATCGAGGAGAGATGTCTACAATGTTCAGGAAGAAAAATGCACATTTATCCAGCCAGTCGAAGTCTCGTGTCTACAGACTACGCCCCCCCCCCCCCCTTTTTTTCCCCCCTGGTTATCCCGAAGGGTGCAGTCCATAAATGAGTGGAAGTCTCTATATGTGATAGGAGGTTGAGGAGTTAGGTTCTGGAAGTAAAGATGTCTTGGATGAACCCAGTACCACAGCGTCATGTTTCGGCTCTCCATTTGTGCAAACCTTGTTGGGAAGAACGGGGGGGGGGGAAGGAGGGTGCCCATGCTAAGCTCCTGTCTTCATTTGAGACATGGAGGAAGACAGCAGACACAGAACACTGCGAAGGCCAGAGCAAGATCAAGACAACAACTGAGATCCTTCTCGTATATGCCGTAGTGGAAACCACCGACATATCACACGATGAAAACAACCACATGACTGACTTAAACTGAGCGACCACAATAGCATTTCTGTAACCTATGGCGCCATTTCAATGGTTTGAAATGAATTCTGTCCGTATTCCATAGTTGTGGATTTCAAGCTGTACGATAGACATGGCCAATAAGACACCCTTTGGGGGGGGGGGTGCCTTGTTGACCATGTTCTTAGTGCACTTGTATCCATGGCGAGGCGCAGACGCCGTCTGGAGGTGACAGGTTCAATTCCCGGCACGGTAACTATAGCTTTCGATTTTTATATTGTCTAGTCTGTTCTTCTATATTTCTGCTTCTTTCTACGAGCGCCGATCAATACACTTTCTGTTACTTGATTAGACCACAATAGCAGACACATTATGAGAATATAACAGAGGACAGCAACCAGAGTTCCTATAATCCGGCAACATGATGAGCACCAAACGGACCAATCAGCACTAAGATACGGCCCTACAAACAACTTGCAGAAAACCTGGCTCATCAGATATGGCAGGCGAGAAACATAAACACTAACAAGCACTAGGATTCAAATGTCCCACAAAACTAACTAGGAAGGCTAACCCGACGGATAACCCATGTCCCAGGAAGTCAGATTTGTCGACCGGCAAGTGAAAATATCGCAGCCATGCTGTAGACAGACATAACGTATTGAAGTCCCTAGGACAAACGATGATGAACAAGAGGGTAATAATAATAAAATTGAATGGAGTAAATATTACTATATTTGAAAAAGTATGAAATTTTATAAAAAAAAAAAACAAGTACTTAAAGAATAGGACGTCTTTAATCGTTAGTGGGACTGATGTGAGGTGAGAGACCCCAAGGGGGAAAGGGGTGGGGGGGGGGTGCGCTCAAGATACATGGATCCCCAGCGCCTCTTATAATAATGCAAAACTATTTTGCCATCTGCAATGTTGTGACAGGCTGGGCGCTGGAAATAGTGCTGTCTGGCATTCTCTGACAGTTCCAAAAGTTTTCACACAGGAAATGGAAACGGAACAAACAAAGCAGCTGTACTGAAAATGTGGATGTCGCTATGTTCCCATCGCAGACTTATGTCAAGAATGTGTTTGTGCCAACAGTCCGGTCCTGTAATAATCCCAGCGGTTTCACAGTTTTACTTAACCCTTTGTTGACCAGCCTAGTCGATTATGTATCTTCCTATTCATGTTATGCAATATGTGATATGTGACCATGCCACGCGATATTTTATGTCTGATTTGATTTGATTTGATTCAAGAACCGATATCACAGCACTCGGGGCATTCCCATAAGCGCTCCGTCCCCATCTTCAGCAGCCAATGAAGAGTTCCGATACTAATGGTGCCAGTAGCTTTCTGATTAAACGTCCGTCTTGCCTTACCTCTGAGCCTTGAGCTTCTGCCAGAACCTCTCGTCACCCCCAACTGCATCAATCTTATGTCTGATTTGTGAATGCGCAACATAATATGGTGTATCATACTGTATGCAGTGTCTGCCTATGTCGCGATACATTTTATCTGTGCTATGCCTGGGTCACAAAGTATATTTTATCACTTGGTGCTCAGGTACAAGCGACATCCAACACTGGCAACACAAGGGGTAAGTATGATGGCACCAAGAAAGCTACTGGATCGGTAAAAAGACAACTTTTTCAAAGGAACCTTTTCCCCACATTCAGTCGCATTTGGGCATACTGAGCTAGACTTATATTTTATAGACTAAACGGCAATTGGTGGATAATGTGGTCAACATCACGCTGACCGCCTTTATTTGCCAGGACTTTTCCTATTACCCATTTAAGGCTGGGTGGGGTCGACCTTGGAGCTAAGCCACGACCTTAGGATTCGCAGTCAAGCATTTAGCAATTACACTACGACGGCTATCAAAAACACAAATGGTACCCCTCAAATCAACTACTGGCGAGGTCATTAAAGGTCGCACAATACAACCAGAACGTTCATCAGCAACCGGGTCACCCACTAGCTCTCCGGTAGACGACTTCGTCGCTGGTCGGGACAGTATTCGGGTCTGTCTCCTTCGATCGCATCAACACTGTAGGAGCCCTTTTCAGGGTTCTTGGTGGCGTGCAAGGCTAATGGCGCACATAAGTCAGTCACAATTATAACCTAATCCCCTTCGGGGATGCTGGTTAAACCTGACGATATTTGTATTTCTTCTTCCAGCGAAGCAGCAGCCCATGACGTTGGGTGTTGCTTTACGCAGAACAACTACTATACAAGCACTTATGTGTGCGCGCTGATGCTTTAGAGGCAACTGAGTGTCTGCCAATCAGAAAACAACTAGACATGGAGGCTATCACCGAGGGGTTAACGGGGGTTGGGGGGTGGTGGGGGTGCGGGCCTCACTGGGTGTCATCAATGAGAGAGGTCACACAATGGAAAACATCTGATTTTAACATAAACAAATGTTGTGAGCGAGTTTGTGAGTATATGTAAAGAGGTGACAGGACAATTTCCGCACCGGGTACCCCCTGTCCTTGCAATGCTACTGGGCATGACAATAAATAGTCCGCACCAGGTACTACCTCACCTTACAATGCAACTGCTAACATCACATAATTGAGCTAAGTACCGGATGGGACTAGGTCCCAAGAAACGATGGTCTCCCACGCAAGATTCTGAAATGCTCTAAGCAAGCTATCTTTCCAGAGCTGCAGAAGATTATCTGTCAACGTTGTTATCGCACAATACACGAACTCCATAGCTCCAGCGACGATCCTCAGAAATCTCCATAAAAATTGCACTCGTGAACTGAACGACGCACGTTCAACCAGCTTCCAGAGAGAGCTTTTGGTTATAATTGTGGTTATATTTGCGCCATATTCATGGCGGACCAACAAACTAGCCGGGTGTCAGCGGTGGCCTGCAGTACTCAACGACTGGAAACTTACTCTCCACTGTGACACAGTTTAGTTACTTTTAAATGTTTCCCTTTGAGGGCTGCAGTCGGTCGGATTAACATCTCATCGATGAGAATCAAACAAAGAGCGAATCCCATTTCAGTGATATCACACGATAAAACTGGGACACACGACGATTACACAGTTACCTGCAGTCCAGTGTTGAATGTTGAATTAAGTATCTACATGATAGCACTCGCGACACTCCCATAAGCGCTTCGTCCACATCCTCAGCAGCAAGCTAAGAGTTCCAGTTCCAATGGTACCTGTATTTGTCTGACTTTACACCCTTCCCGTTGAGTGTTTAGCGTCGGCCAGAACCCATGGTATCCTCCGCGGAGAGAACTATGTATATGCTTGCCTAGAGAGTAAACATGCGATTGTTTCCCCTGCGCTGAAAAAAAAAATGAAATGGTAAAATTAGTTTTTCAAAAACAGGTTGTCGACAGTATTCCTTATCGGAGTACACACAAGTGTATATGAACAATATATAAAACAGAGCAATATTTACTGTAGCGTGCCTAATGACTGGCTCATTGTTTAGCAGCTCCTTTTGGCCAGTGGCTAGTGACCAGCACTTCGTGTAGCAGCCTCTTTTGGCCAGTGGCTAGTGACATACTCATTGTGTAGCAGCTCCTTTTGGCCAGTGGCTAGTGATTGGCTCATCGTGTAGCAGCTCCTTCTGGCCAATGGCTAGTGACCGACTCATTGTGTAGCAGCTCCTTTTGCCCAGTGGCTAGTGACCGACTTATTGTGTAGCAGCTCATTTTGGCCAGTGGCTAATGGCTGGCTCATCGTGTAGCAGCCTCTTTTGGCCAGTGGCTAGTGACTGGCTCATCGTGTAGCAGCCTCTTTTGGCCAGTGGCTAGTGACTGGCTCATCGTGTAGCAGCTCCTTTTGGCCAGTGGCTAGTAACTGGCTCATCGTGTAGCAGCTCCTTCTGGCCAGTGGCTAGTGACTGGCTCATCGTGTAGCAGACTCTTTTGGCCAGTGGCTAGTGACTGGCTCATCGTGCAGCAGCCTCTTTTGGCCAGTGGCTAGTGACCGACTCATGGTGTAGCAGCCTCTTTTGGCCAGTGGCTAGCCGTTCTATGGTGACAGACTAAGTTGAATTGGATAACCAGGCCAATGAAAACAATCCTTTTTCCCGCCTTAACTTTACCGAACCTAACAAAACGTGATGTGATCAATAAAGACTATACACAGTACAAGATTACCGTATTTAAGTGTGTAATTCCTTATCAGAGATAGTTTACGTATTTTCGCCTACCCGCATGCAAGCAAGCCAGATCTGTAAAATGAATTAGCACGCAAAATTCAAGTTTTGGGTCAAGATCCAAGTCCAGGAGTGGACGAACAACCAGAACTTTCTGTCGGAGTTTACATCCGGTAAACACTAAGCAGGTATTGCAGAAAAGAAGTAGACGAATAATAATAACAATAACAATAATAATAATAATAATAATAATAATAATAATAATAATAATAATAATAATAATAATAATAATAATAAGAAGAAGAAGAAGAAGAAGAAGAAGAAGAAGAAGAAGAAGAAGAAGAAGAAGAGAAGAAGAAAAGAAGAGAAGGGGGAAGAATAAGAAGAAAAGAATAGAAGGAAGAAGAAGGAGGAGAATGAGGAGGAGGACTGCGTATTTTACAAGTGGGTGGAAGCTAGGACAACCTTGGTGTCCGTGTGCATTGATAGTAAAGTTACTTAGCAACCATGTACGATGGAAACCTTGAGAGACAGCCTCAGCTTTACTGTGTGTTGGATGTTACGTGTGTGTGCGTGCGCGCATGCGTGTGTGTGTGTATGTGCGTGTGTGTACTTGTGTATAAGTTATGCTGGTGTGCAGGCTGTGCCTTCGTGGGTTAAAGTAACGTTAATCTCCCCAAATAAAGTAGGTCACTTTTTATTCACAAATTTGTTGGGGTGGTAGACTTTCCTGAAGTTTACGGGTGTCTCCCGCTTTGTTGTTTACTTTCTGTCTTGTCTCGCATTTACGTGTTCATTCCGAGAAAGAGAATGCCTGTGACCAAGGTTGCAGCACTCTCTAGGGGGAGAGTTGTGTTAGGGCCAGTTTCTCTATGTCTTTGGAGTGTTAAAAGCGCTGGCGTGCTGAAGTATACAACACGCAATATCAACGGCATGGAGAAACACCCCTGTAACCTTGTGCCAAGGTGACAGGTTCAGGGACTACCAATTAGAAGTGAGCTAGTGTGTATATGAGCGTGGCATGGAGAGATTAACGTTACGTGTACCGCTTTGTGTGTCGATGTGTGTTTGTGTGCCAGAATATTCTCTGTGTACCATGAGTAGTTGACGGAGACGCGACATTCTAGCGCATCGACAGTTGCAGCGAAACGGAACCTGTTCCTGCCAAAACTGGAACGAGAACTGCAAACGTAAACATGGCAAAGATTGCACTTCTAAGAGGAGTCTATCTTTCTCTGAGGTCCACAATGATTATCTTGGGGTCAGTGACTGCTGTGCTAAAAGGTCGCTGTTTCTTCCTCTGCGTTCACTCTTGAAATATGAGAAAAAAGAGCTGATTTGGCAGTAGGAGGAGGGAGGGGGGTTTTAACTTAGCAAGTTGTGTTGTGGCTTTCCTTGCTACAAAAACAATAACTACGGGAATACTCTTATCGGACAAAGAAGACTTTTGTAAGACCGTTTATGGGAGAATGCTTTTAGAAGACGCGCACTTAGATGAAACAACATGTGTAAGGATGTGAGAACGTGTAATTAGGAGTGGATCTGTCAGGGAGGGGCGTATGAGAGGAAGAGAACGAAGTGTGTATTATATTATCAGTGTGCTACGGGAACAGTAAGCCTCTACACCTTACCACAGTGTTTCCCAAACATTTCTTGGTCGCGGCGCCTTTTTCAATTAAAAATTATTCCACGGCGCCCTAACCTAAGTAAAAGTGTGACTATTCGTATGTAAGTAAAAAAAAAAAAAAAAACATGTGTATCTTCGATTATTTCGCGGTGCCCCTGTGAAGAGGTCGCGGTTTCCCGGAGTGCCGTGACGCACAGTTTGGGAACCTCTGCCTTACGACATTTGCGGTGGGAGACAAAGCAAGAATGGGAATGCCCTTTGTCTGGGCCGTGTTTAGACATGATGAAACCCTAGGATAAATAAGGACCTGAGGCCCCTAAATGACACCAACGAATCTAAAACAAAAAGTATAAAATATGTACATCTTTTAAATATATTATGTGGCTTAGGCGTTCCGAACGAGCTTCGTGATGCCGGAGTGCTGGGTTCGATCCCAGCTGCGGGACTTGTGCCTTGCATTGATTTCGACAGTGGTATCGAGAAGTGTGACCGTCCAGAAAGCAATAGAAAACTACTGGATGTAAATTTTGCCTAGAAAAACCACAACAGCCCAAACATGCTGGGGTTGGTTTTGCATTGTCCTGTAAAGGATACATACGCACCTAACTTTTTTCCTAAAATATGGACTGTAAATAATATACTATCGTTTATTTTTTTATTAAAAGAAATAAAAATAATGTATTTGCAAAATCACTTACATTATAATATATAATCCTCAAAAAGGCTTTAAGTTATAATTGAAAACATTTTCATAAATTTAAAACATTCTAAAATAAAACTGCATAAAATATATGTGAAAGTAAATCTGCATTTGTGTGTGTGTGTGTGTGTGTGTGGGGGGGGGTGTGTAAAAGGGGGGGGGGGGGAGGGTGACAGAACAGAAAAGAGTGTGTTGGAAACCCATTGCAGCCAAACTACATTGTGGAGACGGCATCTGACTGGTTGACTGATTTATGAAAGAAAAGAAATTATCTTAGATTTCTGCTGAGATAAAGGTGAAAGGAAAGATGTTGCACAAGGTTGAATCCCATGTGGCTCAGTCTCTCTTCGCAGCACAGACAGCTGTCTGCCGAAAGCGTCGCACGTAATACGACCTCCGCCGCTCCGGTGACGATCCCCAGAGATCTCTGTAAAAACTGTACTGGTGGACTAAACGGCCGGAGGTTCTTGCTGACTATAAGGTATACCAAACTCTGGCACTGCCCAGGTATCTATGGGTATGCAAGTTGTGCTATGATGTCGATTCTGAAAACAGTAATCTGGAAAACCTATTTCGATTCTACTGCAGGTAATTATGCGGCAGACATTATTCTTTGTCTGTTTCTGCGTAGAAAATGTTGGTTACTGTGATATATTGTAGTTCAAAGCTAAGCTGTCTAGCACATCCGATTTCAATTAAAACAGTAGTCAGTCTCATTTTACTGCATACTGGTTAAGTGTCAGTGGTCTTTTCTCCCCCCCCCCCCCTCCCAAAAAAAGCTAAGGGTCCACACGGGGGAAGGCAGCAGTCCGCTTTGCGTTGCTTTCAACAATGATATTAACGTTGACCTTCCCATGTGGGTTCCGGGGCTACATAGCAGGGGGAAAACAAGAATAGACCCACTGCGTCCCCAACAAGCATGTCGTAAGAGTCGACTAATTGGGGGCTTCCAAGTCGGAGTGCATCTGCAAAGGAACAAAATAAGTTAGATCTGTAAAACGGATGTGCCCGCAACACTCAGGTTCTGGAATAAGTCTAAAGTTCTGAGGTGAATGAACAGTCAGAACTTTCCGCCGAATTTTACAGCCGGTGAACGCGAAGAAGAAGAAGATTAACGTCGACAGTATAGAAGCAATGGTGAACTACTTTTCGAAGAAGAAAAAAGAAAAGAATTGCGGGTGCTTTCTTAATATCCTACCACAAACAGGGCAAATCCACAGGACACGGGACAGTCTAATAATTCAGGGGGTGGTATATAGGCTGCATGCAGTCGTGGGACCTAGGCTGCATGCAGTCGTGGGACCTCGGCTGCACTCTTTCGTAGGAGGTAGGTGGGTTGGGGTTAAAGCCAGGTTCTAGGTATTTTGGGGTCGTTAAAAGAACCAGAAAGCCGGGAAACCCAGTCTTACCACCCTAAACAATATTGGACTGTCCTGTGACGTCATCTGGGGGGTAGGATATTACGAAAGAACCGAAATGTGTAGAAGAACCGATTTTACTAATTTAAGACTCGATATCATAGCACAACTGGCATAAACATGGGCCGTCTCCCTCATAGGATGGCAATAATATTTTGAGCTGAAAACCGGAGATCTCACTAATGGTTTCAGTTGGAAATGGGACATTCTACTAATAAATTGAGCCCGAAAGGGAACATCACAAGAAAGTCAGTTTAACCTTATCCTACCTTTGTTTCTAGGTCATCGGGGGTGACAGGACTAATTACTCGCTCGACAACAATATTAAAACCTGAACCATTGTCTACAAGAAATAAACGAAACAATATGCGTTTAACTGCACTGCCAATTTTTTTTAACACAAATAATTCCTATTAAGGTTCTGTTCTTTAATTTTAACCCATATTGGGGGTTCCATATTTGGCAGGAAATTCCTGGAAAGTTTAACAATATAGGGTATATTAGGGCACGACCGGCTCCAGGGTTAGGCCAAGCAGGTCAACGGAAATTCCCGATTTTGTGAAAGCTCGAGAGGCCGGTCTAGGTTCACCTTTTTTATCGAGTAATTAATTTGCAACATATTTTATTGAATTAATTATTTTTTTGAAGATAAATAAATGAGCTATTAGAAATTAGAAGAATTGTTAAAAAAATAATAATAAATACATGAAGCTATAAGTAAGGATGATTTTAAATCTGTATTTAGAAAAGCAAATAAAAGAAGAACATTAAGAAATGTGAAATGGAAGGTATGTCTTCACATTTCCTAAAGCTCCAACAAGAAAATGTCAAATAACAAGTAAACTAAAATTTCCTTGCATCAAATACAAAGACTTTAGCTGTGAATAGTGTTAGGTAGTTTTCAATTAACACCCTTACACCTCAATACTATTGGACTTCTCTTGGAATTCCCTACGAAATCTCCAGGCCCCGAAATAGGGTGAAATAAAAGAAAAGAGCCTATCAACACATTTCGGGCAAAAAAAAATATATAAAGCTATCACATATAATAAGATTTACAGATACAGAAAGCAATGATAGATTACTGAACGTAAAATTTGCCTAGAAAAAAACAAACCGCTTGGGTTAGTTCTGCAAAGTCTTGTAAAGGATACCCAACTAACTTTAACTACAAATATAGCCAAAGTGTTTGTTTTGCTCTCTAGCTAATTGTGGATTTTTTTTTTAACAGGACAATTTCTCTCTCTCTCTCTCTCCCCCCCCCCATTTTTTTTTCTCTTTGAGTGGTGGGGGGGGGGAGGGGTGTGGGTGGGTGGGAAACATGGTCCTGTTTTCAGGTCAGACATCAAAACAACAAGTACAGATAACTTACACACCCAATTACAGTTGTATTTAGACTAACATTTTCAATTTTCAAATTAGAAATATATTTATCATTTGTTTTCTGTTCTTGTTAATTGTACTCGGATGTTGTGTGGATAAATTTAGCCCCGAAAATAATTTCCCGTAAAGAAATCGACAGGCGAGTTGTTCATACCAGGATAGTGACAGTGCGAAGAAACACACATGACTGAAAAAGAACGTAATTTTTATCACAAGAGTCACGGACGTAACTAGTAAAAAAAAACCAGCAGAGATAAGGACAAAAATAAAAAAAAATAAAAACATAAAACATAAAGAAATGTGAAAATCTGTAGAAAAAAAAAATTAGGATGTATACAGAGCACTGAACATGAACCTCAGAATGACAGATGCTGAATCTGGGATACGATGTTGTTATTTTGATAAACGTCAGCATCAGCAATGGTGGTAGTACTTGTAGAAGTGGTGGGAGCAGCAGTAACAGTAGCAGCAGCAGTAGTAGCAGTAGTAGTAGTAGTAGAAGTGTATTATTATTAGTAGTAGCAGCAGCAGCAGCAGCAGCAGTAGTAGCAGCAGCAGCAGCTGCAGCAGAAGAAGAAGAAGAAGAAGAAGAAGAAGAAGAAGAAGAAGAAGAAGAAGAAGAAGAAGAAGAAGAAGAAGAAAAGAAGAGAAGAGAAGAAGAAGAAAGAGAAGGAAGAAGAAGAAGGAGGAGGAGAATGAGGAGGAGGACTGCGTATTTTACAAGTGGGTGAAAGTGGTAGTAGTAGTAGCAGTAGTAGTAGTAGTAGTAGTAATAGTAGTAGTAGTAGTAGTAGTAGTAGTAGTAGTAGTAGTAGTAGTAGTAGTAGTAGTAGTAGTAGTAGTAGTAGTAGTAGTAGTAGTAGTAGTAGTAGTAGTAGTAGTAAGTAGTAAGTAGTAGTATTAGCAGCAGCAGTAATAGTGGTGGTGGTGGTGGTACTAGTAGTAGTATTTACTGGTAATGTAAGCAGCAACAGCAGTAGTAGCGGTAGTGGTGGTGGTGGTGGTGCTGGTGGTGCTGATGGTGCTGATTTGCTTATTCTTGTCGCGATGTAAGCAGCATCAACAGTAGTAGTGGTAGTGGCGATTCTGGTAGCTGTAGCAGCAGTCCGGCAGAGGACAGACTTTAGTTATAAATGTCAGTCAGAATTACATGCACCTAAAAAAAAAGTGAAAACATAAACATGATTGTGTACAATCACGAGCCAAGAATAACTCATACATATATGGCCGATCGACAATCAATAGTACACACGTTGTTTACTTAGTACTGGACAGGGAAACTATGTCGGTTGAGAAATCGACCTTCAACTGCTTTGTCTACACGCACAAACACACACACATATGTGACAAAATAACTTGGCTGAATTTAATCTGGTTATAAAAGTCTGTATGACCGCATCATACTGACAATGATCATAAAAGCTAAAAAAACACTTGATAATTTCTGAGAAAATTGCAAAACATATCATGAGCGAAACAATGAAACTGGCAAAAACGTAAAATGCTAAGAGAAATTTGTCGTAAACAGTGAAGATTTTTGGACATTTTATGTTTGTTTGTTTGTTTGTTTGTTTTAGTATCCAGAAGCCATGAGTTGTTAACCCTTAGGCTTGGTATTATGGATATCGCAAACTTTTGGCCTTGATTCCATTGTAAATACCGTAAATCTGGGAAAAATGTGGCTTTTACCCCCGGGAGTGAACCCGGACCACAAGAAGTTCGTTACCCGATCACCGCGCAATCCGGTTTAGCCAACTACGCTAGACATTTTATAAGATGACATAATTTTGCACAGGGACAACCGACAAACTTAATAGGAGAATAGCATGAATGAATAATTAAATGAAATAATTAATGAAGAACTAACATTACTGCAATCGGTATATTCCCATACTCCCCCCTTCTCCTTTCTCACTAACCAAAGGAGAGTCAATATACTAATAATACCAGTTGCACCCTGATGAAAAGTAGGGGGATTTTCGTCTGAATGATGGCACTTTGTGTCATGGGTGTTTATCGTTAGTTGTGCCGTCCTGGTGGCGTTAAACGTTACACATCTACACACCTGGAAATGTTGGAGTAAAAGGTAATAAACAACCGGACCGAATGGCAAGTATTGAACCACACAGTAGATATCGGCAAAGCTATAACCGACTAGACTGGGAGATAGTGACGATGTCACATTAACCAAGTTGCCTGTCATTTCTTTTATGTTGCAAAAATATTTCAGTCAAAAAAGTCTCTCAGCAACTCAATTTTCATAAAATCTCCCCGAAAACTGCTGCATTTTACTGTCATGATTTCCATGTAATATTGCCTATTTATCTACATCTCCTGGTCTTAGTTCGACATTCTAATTTATTGTTTGCCGACCACGTTTCTGTTCCATAAATAAAGTTAAATAGAGTACAAAACATTCGACAATTCGCATTTTGTTGTTTACTTCTAGAACTTTCTTACAACTTGCCTGTTTTTTATGCCAGAAATTGCGTGCTATACATGTCTTTTATTGTTATCGTCACATGATGTTGCACTTTTGTGTTTTCACGCGTCTCCGAGGTAAAATATATCATTGTTTGTGTCCGGACTAGACTTCAAGGTCATCGGCCGGCACCCTCCCACTGTTTGCATCCAATCAGATTTCAAGTTTTGGAAAACTCCTCCGCGACCTTTGACCGATTTTTGAGAGAAATGGCCTTGAGAGGTGAAAGGAGGTCGCCATGTTGACGACCGATTTCAGATAACCAGGCCTGGGAATGGAAGAGGGAGGGTAGATCGTGTTGGTCTCTGGGTTGTATCTGTCTTTCTATACATTATGTGTTCTATAAAAATGGTCGGTAGTCGTGGTGGCACAGTGGCTAGTGAGAGGCTGACATTATGATGCTAATGGGTTTGGATCCGAGTCGAGATGGTTGTGCGTGAGGAGGGTGATGGTTATAAATTGGCGAGCGCTATAAAAAAAGTAGTATAAATTAATTAAGTAACCGAAAGTATATTGATCGGCACTCATAGAAAGAAGTAGAAAGATAGAAGAACACACTAGACAGCATAAAAATCGAAAGCTATAGCTACCGTGCAGGGAATTGAACCAGACGGCGTGTGCGCCTCTCCATGGATACAAGTGCACTAAGAACATGGTCAACTAGGCACCCCCCCCCCCACCCCCAAAAAGGTGTTTTATTGGCCATGTCTATCGTACAGCTTGAAATCCACCACTATAGAATACTCACATAATTCATTTCAAACCATTGAAATGGCACCATAGGTTACATAAATTTATATTAACGAAGCATATGTCGAATAACAATCACAGCAACAATTTACGAACACAGTAGATCTTAATGCTTTGTCTAGAATACACAAACATTTAAGAAAGGTATTTGATTGGTAGGTTCCGGTGTGTATACGTCATTTCTATAAATAAACAGAGGGGGAACCTTTGAGACCGTTAAATAGTGTGAATTAATTAAGTAACAGGAAGTGTATTCATCGGCATTCGTAGAAAGAAGTAGAAAGATAGAAGAACACACCAGACAACATAACAATCGAAAGCTTTAGTTACCGTGCCGGGAATTGAACGTGTCACCTCCAGACGGCGTGTGCCCTCGCCATGGATCAAGTGCACTAAGAACATGGTCAACTAGGCACCCCCCCCCCCCCCCCCCCCCCCCCGAAAGGTGCCTTATTGGCCATGTCTATCGTACAGCTTGAAATCCACCACATTATAAAAAGTAGTGAATGTTCTGCGTGGTCATATTAGCAGTCGGATGACCGCTCATCATCATCATCATAAACCACTTCTGCCGTTAAGCGTCAGTGCAGAGGAAGAGTGTGTGAGCCAGCTCCACGCTGGCTGCCACTGGCTATTGTCATGTCACGAAGCCGTCAATTGTCTTTAATATTGTCGATACATTTTTTCTTGGTCGTCCTCTTGATCTCGCAGCTGATCTTCTTAGACATAATTCTTATTTTTTTTCCGCGTTTACCGGCTGTAAACACCAGCAGTAAGTTATGGTTGTTCGTCCATTTCCAGACTTTAGTCTTGTTCCAGAACCTGAGGGTTGCATGTACATCCGTTTTACAGATCTGGCTTATTTGCATGCAGACTCTTGGACAGATGCACTCCGACCTGGAAGGATACCCCTAATTATTCTACTCTTACGACATGCTTACTGGGAAAGCAGTTGGTCTATTCTTGTTTTCCCCTCACAAAGGAACCCCAGAACCCATACAGCAGCATGAGATGTAGTACTTGTGATTGTGGACCGATGGTCTGTCAAAATATCAAGCAGGTACCACTGAACATCAACACCTTAAGGTGTTTAAAAGGTTCCTTTTCTTTTATTAGAGCGGGGTGGGTGTGATGGGTGAAGGATTATCTTTAGGAGCAAGTTTATAAGATCACAATAATGGTAAACGAGAGGGAGAGAGAGAGAGAGAGAGAGGGAGAGAGAGAGATAGAGATAGATAGATAGATAGATAGATAGATCGATAGATAGATAGATAGATAGATAGATAGATAGATAGATAGATAGATAGATAGATAGATAGATAGATAGATAGAGATAGATAGATAGATAGATAGATAGATAGATAGATAGATAGATAGATAGATAGATAGATAGATAGATAGATAGATAGATAGATAGATAGATAGATAGATAGATAGATAGATAGATAGATAGATAGATAGATAGATAGATAGATAGATAGATAGATAGATAGATAGATAGATAGATAGATAGCGATAGATAGATAGCGATAGATAGATAGATAGAGATAGATAGATAGAGAGAGAGAGAGAGATAGATAGATAGATAGATAGACAGAGAGAGAGAGAGATAGATAGATAGAGAGAGAGAGAGAGACAGAGACGGGAAAATGTCGAGAGAGGATAAATGTTGAGGAGAGAAAGGTAGTGAGGGAGATAGATAAGCTGAAATTAAAAGAAACGGGAAGGGGAAGATAAAATAAATTTGCACGCACGCGCGCGTGCGCACGCACACACATGCACACACACACACGCACACACACGCACACACAACCACAGAGAGAGAGAGAGAGAGGGAAAGAGAGAGAGAGAAAGAGAGAGAGAAAGATAGAGAGAGAGAGAGAGAGAGAGAGAAGGAGAATGTGTTACCTTTAAGGATAGGGAAAGGAAGGAGAGAGAAGGATAGGGAGGAAATGAATGTTCTGGATTTTCGCGTTAGCTAATCCAGTGACCAAGTCGGCTCTGTGGCTAAGTCGATGCGAACGATGCCGGGTTCGATCCCAGTGGCGGGCAATGCGCGTTGCGTTGGTTTCGATAGTTGTATTAAGAAAGCCGACCGTCCAGTAGCAATGGCAAACTACTGGACGTAAATTTGCCAAGAGAAACCTCACAACAGCCAGGGGCTGTTAGGGTTTTTTCTGCAACGTCCTGTAAAGGATACGCAACTAACTTTAACTTTAATCCAGTGACCATGTATCTGTCAAAATTTGGAGCAAGTACCATTACCCAGGAACACTTTAAGGTGTTTGAAACGATTCCTTTACTTGTTTCTTCAAATCTGTGGGGGAAATTAGCATCATATAAATTCTACACGTGTACTCTGTGTCGATGCGGCGTCCGTGGCTTAGGCGTTGCGAGTCCGACTTATAATTCAACGTACCGCGATCGAAACACACTGCTGGCTGCGTGGATTTGTATCATGGTATGGGGCGTCACAGGTCGACCCAGCCTAAAATGGATACCAGGATGGCTGTCCTGGGAAAGTAAAGACGGCCGGCGTAAAGCTGACCACTTTTACCCGTCCAGTGCCGATTAGTCTGTATATGGGACGCTCTTTCCATATACCCGATGCGCCTAAGGCGTGAAAAGGGATCTTTACTTTACTTACTCTGTGTCTATAGAGTAAGCGACTAGAAGACCAAAGAAGCAGAACATTCGAATTTCTGAGAAAGCAAAAAAGAATAAGAAAAAGACTTCAAAGCGGGATGGGCAACCCTTTATCTCGTCGCGGTTACTTTTAGATAAATATGTTCTTAAATCTTAAAAAAAAAAAAAACATCGGTAAAACTAACTTTAAAAGAAAATATAGATTCGATGAAAGCACACGAGGTTAGAGAAAGGAAGAAAGACTTTCAGGCATGCCTTGAAGATAGCGATGTCCTGTAAAGGACATGGTGACTGATTGATTGAGAGGTAAAATTGTTGTCACTGTGTTCACGTGACTAGATCCCACCATTGAACATCCCCCCTCTGCCCCAGTCTACCGTGTCCTATCTATCTACATACTGGAGGTCAGGTCAGGCAAGCCGGCACTAGTTTTCGCCGGTCGGTTCCAGGTAGTCGGTAAACTCGGCCGACCTTGAAGATAACCAAATACTGAATATGGTGGTGTGTTGGTAGAGACATTATCGTAGCTGTTTTTACTGAGCAAGTCACCAATCGCATAAACTTAATAGTATGTTAGGAAACTTCAAAAGAGATCTAAATATGGTCGAAGGCGGGGAAAAAGGGTGAGGGGACAGGTAGCCTTCTTACAAGCTCTCTGTGTATGTATATATGTGTGTATGTGTATGTATGTGTGTATGTGTGTGTGTGTGTGTGTGTGTGGAATAGAAGGGTGTTCAAAGTACCTTAGCTCCTGTCTCCAAATAAATTAGGTTACAGTGTTACAGTACAACAGGAACAAAGCCAGAGGTCGACCAAGATGGACCGCAGAAATATCAGAGACGCTGAAAAGTACATATACGAGGGCAGCAGAAGGGCCTGTTGCAGAGGTATATTCCTATACTGACTCTGTGAGGAGTTCTAGAATTAAAGAAATGAATAAGAAGACGAAGAATAAGATAGTATCACTGTTGCTTGAGTTATGAACTGGGTTGTCTTTGCAGCACTCCGGACACGTTGATAAGTGATCTGATTCTCCCGTTACATATACAGTAACGTCCCGAGTGTATATGGCCAGTCCTATGCTGTTCCCTGATTCCCTTTCAACCCGACCACGTCTAGTTTGAGAATGGAGGTGGAGGCAGTCACTGCAGTCTTCCGCTAGCTTGAGAACCAGCTGTACAGACATGTAATTGTAACTCCCAGAGCATGTTGAAAACCAAGTGATGATTGTAAATCTGCAACACTGACCAGACTGAAAGAACAGGTTAAAAAGATGTGGCCAGACAAGAACACTATGCAGGAGCCAAAGAAGAAAGGCTATCAACACAGATCTGGTGTTGTGAGCCACTACATGCTGCAGGATTTACTAAAGAGGGGATCCGAGCACTTACGAACTGAATGGTTCGATGTGCAGTTAGGATAATCTGTCGACTAACTAACTAGCATGTTAAGAAAGGCGGAGACATGAATGGCTCGCTTAAGCGGCCCCGGGTATTTAGGGTCCTTTAGATATTTTCTCGAGGTCAGGCCAACATGTTGGGAAACGAGCAGTTAGATAAACTGAATGGTAC
This sequence comes from Candidula unifasciata, assembly GCA_905116865.2. Classification (NCBI taxonomy): domain Eukaryota; kingdom Metazoa; phylum Mollusca; class Gastropoda; order Stylommatophora; family Geomitridae; genus Candidula; species Candidula unifasciata. Next base: position 244,463 of record CAJHNH020001183.1, read on the forward strand.
AGCACCACTCAGTGGTGAACTGCTGTTTGACAAGCTAGATATTGTAAGGGTCATTTGGGAGCGAGTCTAAGCAGTATAGTTCTGCAAGGAGTGACCTTGGGATCTCCCCGACGCTTATCACTTATGAGAAAGGCTTGACAGATATATAATCCGACTGTTACTAGTGACATCGGAATTATGACTCTGCGCTTGCCGGTTAAGATGGGTAAGGACCGCTTATAGAAATGTCCCTAGTGATGAGATCACATTGCTGTTACCATATTTCATTCAGCTCTTGTAATCATTCATCATGTATGAGGTGATTGTAGTTGGGTTAAGTCTAATTAAGTTGCCTAACCATTTCTGTTTCAGATCTCTTCCATTCTCACACTACCTCTTCTGGTTTCGTCCGTTGCTAGTTCTCTTTCGTAGTGATGATTCTTCTCTGCCTTTTTTAGGTGCTTTATTAATATCCAACCCAAACAAGGGAAATCAACAGGTCAAGAGACAGTCTAATATTTCAGGGGGTGATAGATAGGCTGCTAGCAGTCGTGAGACCTAGGCTGCATGTATTCGTAGGACCTAGGCTGCACTCTCTTGTGGGCGTAGGTGGGTTGGGGTTAGGGCCAGTTACTATATGTTTTATGGGTCGTTAAAAGCATCAGAAAGCCAGGAAACCCAGTCTCACCACCCTCTAAAATGTTGGACTGTCCTTGACGTCATCTAGGGGCGGGGGTAGGATATTAATAAAGAACCCTCTTTTTTCTGTCAAGTGTGGAGGGAGCAATAAGGTTCTGCTGCTTGTTCTTCTGGCGGCTTCGACGAGTGACATGTTGTGTTGTTGTTGAGTTTCAGTGCTGTTATATCTTATTCTTGGCCATCTTGTCTTTCGTCCAGTTTTACAATGTGGCGCTAGGTGTCGCAGTCAAGGGAAGTGCAAATGGCCGGCGCGATGTTGGCCACATCACCAATCATCACAAGGCAGACCAAGAAGACAGCTGCATTATTGAAAAGATGTAAAAGGCATATACTGGGGAACCGGTAGGAAGCTAGCAGATTGCTTCCGTGAACATCTTGCTGACATTCGCTCTCAAACGTGTCTCCCTGAATTTCAACAGTTCTGACTACCCTAGGCGAAAACGATATCTCAGTCGCTGCTATTAAATCCTGCTCTGGTGATCAAACTAGCCGCTACTCATTAGAAAATCGTTTCCTTCATAAGTTATATATAATCTATGATAAACAGACAATGTATTGATTGGCATTCAGAGAAAGAAGTAGAAAGATAGAAGGACACATTAGATAGCGTAAAGATCGAAAGCTATAGTTACCGTGCTAGGAATAGAACCTGTCACCGTTATGGCGTTGTTAGTCCTGGAGGGATCAATGTTCAACACAGCCTTATTTAATTTAATTTATTAACTGGTTCATTTATTAAACTTATTCACACTTCCTCCACTCTTTTCGCGCACGCCTTCTCACTTATTTCGTTTCTTATTATAACCCTTTATATTCATATCTCCACCACCCCCAATTACATACTTCTTATTTTCATGTTGACCTTGTTTTTTTTTTAATCAGCACCGTTGTCTTGTCCGTTTAGTTTTCCAGTCACAGTTTGTGCTGTGTTTAGTACTCCGTTGATAAAGACTTTGGTCGAAACGTTCAGTTGTGTTTGTGTGCGTTTTTTCTATTGCCCCCTTTGAGCTTTCTAGTCATATTTTGTGTTATATTCAGCATTTCTTTTTGATAACTATGCTACCCATGTAACTCAGAGGAACTTATTCGGGTCGTTCGTTGTTCCTTCGTTCGTCCATCACAAGTGATGAAGACCACCTTTCTTTCATCCGTCTTGTGCATTTGAATGTTTATTAGTCCGGAGGTGACTTATAAATCCAATACGTGCCCGGAAGTCTAGTACAATGAGGGCAGGGCACATTGTCTGTAGACAAAGGGCCTGTTTAGCGGTTCTTTCTGGCCTGTCTTCGTTGTCCAGCTGCCCTTGTTCTTGATGCCTCGCAGATCGTTACACCATTTCAGATGTATGTGCGTCATAAAGTCCGGTCTTGTGCTGCAGCCTCCCAGCTGTCAGTGTTTATACTGAAGGCTTTCAATGATGCCTTTGGTGTAACTTGAAGCGTTTTTCTGGCCCCGTTGAGAACGTCGACCTTCACGTACCTCCCCATAAAATATTTTTTGGGGAACCTGGTCAGGCATTCGAACAATCTGGCCAGCCCATAGAATCTGTGACTGCATCAGGATGGTATTAATGCTGGAAATGCCAGCCTTGTCTAGTACGACAGTTAGTTAGTTAGTTAGTTAGTTAGTTGGGTTATCATCATTGCACTCCGGACATGTTCATAGGTGCTCAGATCCTCCCCTCAGTATGAATCCCAACGTCCGATGGCTAATAGTACCAGTTCTATGTTGATTAACAAGTCTTCTGACGTGTCCGGTGTGCGTCTCGTTTTTTGCTGTGCCGATCTTAATTCCCAAGTCTGCCATTCTGGCGAGTGATGTGGATTCACTGCCACCAAAGTCCTCTATCCTTCCCATTTCTCTGAGGGCATTGATAATATCAGCATGATCCATAGGCCGACCGTCGGTAGTGATAGCGGATCCAGCCAACCTGTCAGCTCTTTCATTTCCATCGACGCCTGCGTGTCCCGGAACAAAAATAAAGGTGACTCCTCGCACAGTGGACTTCTGAATTGATTCAAGCCATTGTCTTCGCACTGAACCTGCCTGAACCCTCCGGATCATACTCATTGAATCACTGAGTATACATATGCGGGTGTATTTTTGTGTTTCAAGCCAGGCAAACGCTTGCGTCACTGCCATCACCTCCATCGTCATGCTGCTGGTTGTCATGGAGAAGGCGCCGTTGGCTTCTTTGACTGTTCTGCCCGCTGAGCGTGCTGTAAATGCCCATGCGCTTCTTCTTTGGCGTATAACTGATCCGTCTGTATAGATTAGTGCATCTGCTTCGTCTGAATTTTCACCGATGAGAGCGTTGACCTCTGCATTAACAGCAACAGGATTCTCTTCTCTACATCGCCTGTTGAGTGTGACAATACAGGAAAATGTACAAATAAACGCCTGAGGCACAGGTATCCATTCTGCACCAGGTATGATGTCGGTTAGGCTGCATATTTGCCTAATAACATCTTCTGCCCGACCTAGCCACGATTTTCCCCTCTTCAGTCTGTCGCCCTTTTCACTAAAAAGCGCTTGATGCAGTGGGTGTTTCTTATCAGCACATATTTTGAGGTATGCCCGAGCCCTCCACATCCTGATCCTTTGGTTCATTGTTGGAAAGTCAAGTAGATACCTCATTGCTCCACAGGATGTGTCTCTTGTACATCCCAAAATAATACGCATGGCTTCATTTTGCACCTTCTCGAGTCGTTCAATCTGGGTAGCACTGACAGTGAGGATGGCCAGAGCGTATTCAATGGGGGAAAGGACCAGACCATAGAATAGAAGCACCAGCAGTCTTTGCTCGATATTGGAAGCAGCCATAATCCTCATTGCAGATAGACCTTTGCGTGCTTTTGTTATCGCATGGTCAACGTGTTCCCTGAATGACAAGCTGCGATCGAACCTCACCCCGAGAAACGTCATAACGTTGGTTCTGATCAATACATTATCACGCATTTTCACTTCTGGTAAGTCCGACTTGACAATGTGATTGTTCAAAGAGAACCATGACACTGATGCCTTCGAGGGATTGACATAGGCATTGGGAACCATCACACCAGGCGGCAATTCGATCGAGTTCTTTGTGCATTGTGCTGGCGATCTCCTGTCTATCACGTCCTCGTCGATAAATCAAAATGTCATCAGCAAATGACAAAGTCCTTCCCTTTCCATTCAACTGCTGCTCAGTGATCATCACCGTATAAACATTGAATAAGACTGGTGATAGCGGTGATCCCTGTGGCAAGCCTGGACATATCGTTTGCGGTTCTGAGGACCAGCTACCACATCTTAGTACAATCTTTCTCTGGAACAGGACCGCAGCAATCCAGCGGATCAGAATAGAATTGACTTCTAGTTTAAGCAGTAATTGCATTAAATAATCATATGGTACTTCATTGTAGGCATCTTCTAAGTCCAACACTGCCGCACATGTCTCTTCTTTAATCTGAAATCCCTCGTACACATCGTAGGCGAAAACAGCAGCATTGGACCATGTCTCTTTCTTCAATCTGTACCCTCCAAGTGTTGATGGGAACTTATCATGTAGTTCCAAGTAGGTGGTCAATCTTTGTGCGACAATTTTTTCCAAAAGTTTGCCAACAGTATTCTGCATCGAGATGATTCTGTAGCCGCAGATCTTTGAGTGGTCTTTATTAGGCTTTGGTAGTGGAAACAAATAACTATGGAGCCATTCCTCTTGTATCTGGCCACTCTGGATGCTGATATTGAATTCCTTTGCCACGCTTTTCAAATCAGCATTCGACATCATCAGCATGTCATTGTATCGGATGCCGTCAGGACCTGGAGCAGTGCTGCGCGATTTCTTGAGGCAAGTTCTTAAGGTGTCTGCAGTGATTGTGAAATCAGTGCCTAGCTCAGTGTTCTCGCACAGCATCGACAGTTTCATCTTAACCCCTATTCTTGCAGCTTCGTCTTTTTGGTCAGTTTGCTCCAAGTAGCGCGCAAGAAGGGTTTTTCCTTTATCAGCATCAGTTCTCTGCCATATCAGGTCTGTACCCTGAAAATCAGGGATACCCCTTGGTCGTGCGGCGCCGTGCATGCTCCGTTGAAGGCGCCAGAATGTCACAAGAGATCCCTCGGAGCAAACGCTCTTGCAGAATTCGTTCCATTTCGCTGTCTTGGCTTCTTTCGCAATTAACTTGAAAGCCACTGTCCGCTTGTTGACCTCATCTTTCAGACTGATCAGGCGTTCAGAAAGTGACGGATCAATTTTCCTTGCCTTTTGCCATGCCTTGACAGCGTTCCTTTTTTCTAGCCACGCTATGTTGACTACTTCATTCCACCATGGTGGCTGGGCCCATCTCTCCCGCCGTCTGCGATCTGCTCTTGTATTACGTCGTCGGATTTTGCTAATGGCATCTTGCCCTGTACGGTCATATATAAAAGCAGGCACATTGATTACATGACCTTTGTTGTTGCTCTTCTCCACCAGGACGACGCAAGGAAAGTGATCACTGTCATGGTATCCCAGTGTGCTCCACCTGCATCCTGGTGCAATGGAGGGAGACACTAGGGCCAGGTCAATTACGCTGTCAGAATCCCCTTGTCGGGTTGCCATTCGGGTAACCTTTCCGTCGTTCAAGCATACTAGATCGGCAGACACTAGAGCATCCTCCAGGTCTTCCCCCTGTTTATTGGTGATTACATTGCCCCACTGGTTTCCTCTGGCGTTGAAATCTCCGCAGTAAAGGACTTTCTTTTCCTCAGTCTGGAGCAAACTCTGCCATTTCGCTGTATCCACCTTTCCATTGCAGGCGTACACATTGACAATCACAAACTGGGCCGGGCCCATCACTCTGACTGCGTGTACTTGTAGGTCGTTCATTATCCCACTCAGACATGTCCACCTCAGACACCAGTATGTGGTCACGAACAAGAATGAGCTGTCCGAGGTGCCGTCTATTGTAGAAGGATTGGAAGCCCGCAATTTTAACCATCTCGTCACCGAGGTGTGTTTCCTGTAGGACAACAATGTCGTTGCTGTAGAGGAGCTTCTCGAAAATGGGTCGGCGTTGACTGAACGAGGCGCAGTTCCAGTAGAGAACGCGAACATACTTTAAGCTGAGTCTCTCACATTTCAGTCGCTTCCTGCAGGCGCCACCGTGCTTGCCTGTTCGCGTTCTCCTTGTCCGTCTACGGGTTGTTTTGAATCTAGTACGACAGTGTCTGGGATCATGTCTTGCCACTTCAAGTTCAGTATTTTTCTCAGACAGACTATGGAAGTGGTTAAGATTTCTTTTTGCCTGAAGTCTGTGTACAGTTTCACAGTCATACTGTAGCAATGGAAGCACTGCATCCCTGTATACCTTCATTTTAGTTAGTTAGTTGGGTTATCATCATTGCACTTCGGACATGTCCATAGGTGCTCAGATCCTTCCCTCGGAATGAGCCAATACGTCCGATGGCTAATAGTACTAATTATATGTTGATTAACAAGTCTTCTGATGTTTCTGGTGTGCGTCTCATTTTTTTTATATGCCGATCTTAATTCCCAAGTCTGCCATTCTGGCGAGTGATGCGGATTCACTGCCCCCAAAGCCCTCTATCCTTCCCATTTCTCTGAGGGCATTAATAATAGAATGATCCATAGGCTGAACGTCGTTAGTGATAGCGGATCCAGCCAACCTATCAGCTCTTTCATTTCCATCGACGCCTGCGCATTTTGGTTTGCAGACTGATGCCACTACGATGCCAGACATTTGCTTTCGGATATTCCCGCCGACAAAAGCCAGCACAGGAAGACGCGGCTCTGACGTCGCAGGGCGCACGGCGTCACCCGGTGTGGCGAATACTCATGGAGGAATGGGGATATGCTCAGAGCTGATTTAACAGTTTCTCACTCGTATCTGTCCACCGTCCACTGTACACGATGTCCAGTTCTCACCACGCCCTCACGCAACAACATCCGCGCGCTGCTGCCAAGAGGCACAAGTCTCCGAACAGGTATGCTTCACCTAACATTTCACACAAATCTCCATGACATGATTAACTATTAACTATTTGGCTCTCCAAATCCGGACAAAGAATAAAAAGCCTTGGACGACTTAGTCAGAGTTCTCTCCCTTGGCCGCTCTACTAGCCCTACGACCCAACGACCGTGACTGGTGCGACCGCGCTGATACTTTCGTCGGAAGAAGTAGCTCTCGTCTACTTGTGTCGTTTGTTTCGTTGGCTTTTCCGATCACTGTTTGCAGTGCGGCCAAGGGAGAGAACTCTGACTAAGTCGTCCAAGGCTTTTTATTCTTCGTCCGGATTTGACAGGAGAGCCAACTATTTCTTAGTGCAGGGAGACAGACCACTGTGGTCACAAGCGGAATGTTTTCACATTTGGGATCTGTCCAAACCCAAAAACTGTTTCCAGTCCTTTTGTTTGGCAAAGTAAAATACTCACAATTTCAAAACTATAAATGGTGGTCCAAAGGACGTTATGGTGAGAGGCTCACTTTCTTACGATATACGGCTGGATAAATCAGAAGGAACTAAAACCAAGAAGGAAACA
>CAJHNH020001184.1:0-7500 GCA_905116865.2 Candidula unifasciata
TTTGTAAGACCAATCGACACTAGGTGGGTAATGTGATTGGCATTACACCGACTTTACTTTCCCAGGACATACATCCTGGTACCCATTTTAGGCTTTGTCGACCTGCGACGCCCCATCTATATTGATAAAAATCTTAATTTTCCGAAGCTGTTAACTATAGACTCGGAAACTGCTGAACCGATTGCATTCAAATTTGCTCACATCGTTGCCTTTGACTTAAAACGTGTTTTTATGTCATAAAATCGTCACAAACCACGAACGACGTAGCTCCAGAAACGGTCAAATCATTATTTGTTTCGTTGCCGGCCCGGATATGTTTTTAGTTGATTGGCTATTTTTGACTGCTGAGCAGGGCTGCCAATAAGTGCCTTTTCCCCCATGTTCCAGATATTTATAAGACGCCCCTGGTTCACATGTTGCAGCTTTATTAATATAGATTGTGCATTTCAATTGGCGGCGGAGTTGAACTGTCTTGGTTGATCTACGTTCGTTATGCACACGACCATTTCCTGACTGACTGTTTAGACATGTAATGACCGGACCCTGAGACATTATTTTTTATTGAACTTTGCATTATTATATAATTTCATTTCCACCAATTACTTGAGTCTTTGGTAGCGTAGTTGTAAATATGTTGCCCATCATGCGGGTTACCCTCTAGGTTATACAATTTTTTGTGCCCTTAACTGGGCGGCTGGTTGTGTTGTAGTTTATGGCTAGGCAGCGATATCTACGCCTTTTTTCGGTTTTGGGGTTTACAGCTAGCCTGCGACAGCGCCGACGTGATGCTCAATGATTTTGTCACGGGTAATCCGTTTTTCCCTTATAAGGGTGGCTGCTACGTTGTGTTGTGGTTTACAGCTAGGCAGCGATATCCACACCTTTCGCCCAAAGACATCCGATTTAAGTAAAGTCCCAATTAGCCTCCCGGCGACGCTTTTCGATCAGACACTATTCGGCGATGACAGACGCTGTTAAATAAGACGGCTTACAGTCCAGTTTAGTTTGGGTGGACATGGATGCCAAGGTCAGTTAAAAGTCGTCCACTTCGGAGAGGGAGAGATAACGGGTGCGGGGTATTTTTCTTCGCTATTTGTGAGTATATAGTACTTTTTACTGTGGGTTCCATCATTGGTTGGGTGATGTAGCTTTTTTTTCTTTGTCGGAGGCAAAATTAAACTAAGCAGTTCGTGGTGACAGTTTTTGGTGTTGTTGTTGTTGTGATGGTGGTGGTGGTAGTGGTAGCAGTAGTACTGGTACTGGATGGGTGATGTGGTAGCTGTTACACTGGCCACATTTAGTTCTCAGTACAAATTAATGCTACATATTTTAGTCTGGGTGGACACGGATGCCAAGCTCAATTTAGTTACAATACTTCGTCAGAAGATGACTTTCCCATCCTTTGGAGGTGATGATATGATTAGTGGGGGGGGGGGGAAGGAATATAAGGGGAGTTGATGCCAGACACAGTTAACTGAGAGAGCTTAAAACATTATTTTAAAGTTCTCATTTCTTAACTATTTCTATTCTAATAATTTCGCCAGGGATGATTTTTCAATCCTTCGGAGAGGGAGATATTACTGGGTCGGGATTGGGGGGGGGGGGAATATGACACACACTGTTAGCTGAGAGCTATTTTCTTTATTTTCCATTTCCCCATTCTATGCCACAGCAACGCGTGGCCGGGACAGCTAGTACCATAATAAAAATCCACGCAGTTAGCAGTGGGTTTCGATTAAGTCAGTCTCTCAGCGTCTAAGCCTACGGACGCCGCTAGTAGTGGTGGTAGTAGAATTAAATGTGAAAATAACAGCCAACATAAAGTCCATCATCATTAAGTGCCTTGCCGACTGGCATGGGCGATCATGCATTTCCATAATCTGAGGTCTGCAACTTCGAGTGTTGAAACCACGCCATGCCATGACAAAGGGCTGTTAAGAATCTTCTCGCTCGCATGTCTTCCTCTGTTTCTCTTCTCACAGATCTTCCCAGTGGTCACATTATGTTGCATTACCCTCTTCTTATAACATGGCCAAAAAATTTTGACTGTCTCTTTCTGATGTTTGTGATAAGGGACATAGTAGAACAAATAAATTTCTAGCTCTTTTTCTCACGTTATTATGAATATTTGGATCAGGTATTTTCTCTCCCTCCTCTCCCCTGTATCTCTGTCTTTCTCTCTCAACATCAACATCAATAGTAGTTGTAGCAGCAGCAGCATCAGCAGCAGCATCAATAGTTGTTGTAGCAGCAACAACAACATCAACATCATCATCAGTAATAGTTGTAGCAGCAGCAACGCAGTAACAGTAAAATAATTAGCAAAAGCAGAGGAAATATCATCAGACCTGTCAAAAGCAGTATAAGCGAAAACAATACCTATCTTATTAATGAAATAATATTGTAAAATGATTAACTTACAACCCAAGGACTCACCTAAAGACATCTCCGAATTGTTCGCGCCATTTCTGAAACTGTGGTCGAGGATTTTTCTCTACATGAAACAGGTTACCAACCACGGGCAGCGGTCTCCTTGGGAATGGTGGCAGATTAGGGCTTTGACGCTGAAACCATAGGAATATTGCCAGGAGAACTATAGCCGCCGCGAGAAGAACGAACTCCATCTTCACTGCCTGCCAGTGACCAGAAACTTATTCTGAAAGTAAATAAGACAGTAATATATCAAGGCAATGTCTCCCGGTTGTAAATTTTAACAAAGAAGACTTCTTCTTACTCTTTTTCTTCTTCTTCTTCTTCTTCTTCTTCTTCTTCTTCTTCTTCTTCTTCTTCTTCTTCTTCTTCTTCTTCTTCTTCTTCTTCTTCTTCTTCTTCTTCTTCTTCTTCTTCTTCTTCTTCTTCTTCTTCTTTTTTCTTCTTCTTCTTCTTCTTCTTCTTCTTCTTTTTTCTTCTTCTTCTTCTTTTTTCTTCTTCTTCTTCTTCTTTTTCTTCTTCTTCTTCTTCTTCTTCTTCTTCTTCTTCTTCTCCTTCTTCTTCTCTTCTTCTTCTTCTTCTTCTTCTTCTTCTTCTTCTTCTTCTTCTTCTTCTTCTTCTCTTCTTCTTCTTCTTCTTCTTCTTCTTCTTCTTCTTCTTCTTCTTCTTCTTCTTCTTTCTTTCTTCTTCTTCTTCTTTTCTTCTTTTTTCTTTTTCTTCTTCTTCTTCTTTTTCTTCTTCTTCTTCTTTTTCTTCTTCTTCTTCTTCTTCTTCTTCTTCTTCTTCTTCTTCTTCTTCTTCTTCTTCTTCTTCTTCTTCTTCTTCTTCTTCTTCTTCTTCTTCTTCTTCTCCTCCTTCTTCTTCTTCTTCTTCTTTTTCTTCTTCTTCTTCTTCTTATTTTCTTCTTCTTCTTCTTTCTTCTTCTTCTCTTCTTCTTCTTCTTCTTCTTCTTCTTCTTCTTCTTCTTCTTCTTCTTCTTCTTCTTCCTCTTCTTCTTCTTCTTCTTCTTCTTCTTCTTCTTCCTCTTCTTCTTCTTCTTCTTCTTCTTCTTCTTCTTCTTCTTCTTCTTCTTCTTCTTCTTCTTCTTCTTCTTCTTCTTCTTCTTCTTCTTCTCTTCTTCTTCTTCTTCTTCTTCTTCTTCTTCTTCTTTTTCTTCTTCTTCTTCTTCTATTTCACCTTGTACCACAGCGAAGTGTCGGGGGGAGATGTAACATTCGTTGATGACCTCTGTCAAGAGCACTATTAAGATTGATGTTCATATCTATAGGGCCGTTCTAAATGCAAATAGTACCAGGGCATTTTAGTTAGGTGTCCAAACCACTTCATTTGTTGTTCTTTGATGACCTATAAGACTGGCTTCATTCCTAGCATTCGTCTGATTTCTTATTCTTTCTTACCTTGAAACTCCTGCAGCTCTTCTAAGGCGTTTAATCTCTGTTGTCACAATTTAACGTTTATTTGAGAATGTAACTGTCCACGTTTGGCACTGATAGCATAATGTTGGAAAAAAATTAGTTCTGATAAGAATCACTTTAGTACTTCGGGGTATTTGCTTGAGTGTCAGCAGGTGAGATAGTAACAAAGAAGACACAGACAGTGTATTGCCAGACATATTTCGCTGTATCTCATCAGGTGCATACAAACGTAACAATTAAATAAATGAAGCAAATAAGTGAATCTTTTAGAGCTGAAGTACAAATTTAACAACACTCAAACGTAACTACGTGTTTTACCAGGGCAACTGCAATGTTAGAATCATGTCTTTTCGTTTACAAAGTTCAGGACGGAGTATGCACCCGAATCAGGAATAGTATCATATCCTTCAGCAGACCACAGAATTCGTTGGCTGTTTGAGGTTTCTAGCATTGATTGACTCATTTAGGTTTCTAGAATTGATTGGCTGTTGGAGGTTTTCAGAACTGGTTGACTGTTGGTTTTTTTTAGCATTGGTTGACTGTTGGAGGTTTTTAGCATTGGTTGACTGTTGGGGGTTTTTAGCATTGGTTGACTGTTGGAGGTTTTTAGCATTGGTTGACTGTTGGTTTTTTTTAGCATTGGTTGACTGTTGGAGGTTTTTAGCATTGATTGACTGTTGTTTTTTTTTAGCATTGGTAAACTGTTAGAGGTTTTTAGCATTGATTGACTGTTAAAGGTTTTTAGCATTGGTAAACTGTTAGAGGTTTTTAGCATTGGTTGACTTAAAGGTTTTTAGCATTGGTTGTCTGTTGAAGGTTTTTAGCATTGGTTGACTGTTGAAGGTTTTTAGCATTGGTTGACTGTTTGAGGTTTCTAGCATTGGTTAGCTGTTTTAGGTTTCTAGCATTGGTTGACTGTTGAAGGTTTTTAGCATTGGTTGTCTGTTGGAGGTTTTTAGCATTGGTTGACTGTTGGAGGTTTTTAGCATTGGTTGACTGTTGGAAGTTTTGAGCATTGGTTGACTGTTTGAGGTTTCTAGCATTGGTTGGCTGTTTGAGGTTTCTAGCATTGGTTATCTGTTTGAGGTTTCTAGCATTGAATGACTGTTTGAGGTTTTTAGGATTAGTTGACTGTTAGAGGTTTTTAGCATTAGTTGACTGTTAGAGGTTTTTAGCATTGTTTGACTGTAAAAGTTTTTAACATTGGTTGACTGTTAGAGGTTTTTAGCATTGGTTGACTGTTAGAGGTTTCTAGCATTGATTGACTGTTTGAGGTTTCTAGCATTGGTTGGCTGTTTGAGGTTTTTAACATTGGTTGGCTGTTTGATGTTTTTAGCATTGGTTGGCTGTTTGATGTTTCTAGCATTGATTGTCTTTTTGAGGTTTCTAGCATTGATTGTCTTTTTGAAGTTTTTAGCATTGGTTGGCTGTTTGATGCTTTTAGCATTGGTTGGCTGTTTGATGTTTCTAGCATTGGTTGGCTTTTTGAGGTTTTTAGCATTGGTTAGCTGTTTGATGTTTTTAGCACTGGTTGGTTGTTTGATGTTTTTAGAATTGGTTGGCTGTTTGATGTTTCTAGCATTGATTGGCTTTTTGAGGTTTTTAGCATTGGTTAGCTGTTCCAGGTATTAATCATTGGTTGACTGTTATAAGTTTTTTAGCAGTCCCCATCTACTATTAGGAAGTAAACTAAAGTCCAGCTGAAGGGAATGGGTGTCACTTTAATATTTAAAAAAATGTGTCTCATGTCGGCACATGTTAGTAAGTACTGAAGAATATTATGACTACAAAATGTAATGTACCAGTCACATTGGTGGCCCACGTTGCTGTGCATTTCTTAATTTATGCGACAATCAGTAAAAGTAAGCTTTCGCTGGAGTTATATCCCTTTGAATATATTTGTATTGTGTGACGCTACACATAATCTATGGTGTGTAACATTAAATCATTAAACCTGAATTTATCTCAGTGACATAAACAATGGTTGCAATCATGGTTACAGGAGTCTGGAGGATTAGAGATCAATGATTAGATCAGTTATAATATGATATGTTTTGCCATTCAGCATATTATAATTATGAAGCACTTAATTAAGAATTATGCTCCTTGGGGAAACCCCGATCCAATGCTTTCATGTGTCAGTAACCTTTCTTTACTCCTCATTCGTAGTTTTTAAGTGCAATATCCTCTTTCTAAACTGTTACTATAGATAAGCCATACAGTAGAATTATACAAGATTCTTTCCAACTTCTTGGAGCGAATCGTATGTTTATGTTTATTCAACGTATCAACATTATGGCACACGTGTGTAACCCATAAGATCCCTATTCTACTTCTAGCTCTAGCCTGAATCCGAAGAATCTCAGCCCAGTGCACCAGCTCCTTTGCACCGACGACGATCCTAAAATACTTTGGGTAAATATTTAACTCCAAATTTTGCCCGGGCAGCGCCGTTAGGCTACTATTATTATTATTATTTTTTTTTTTTTTTTGTGTGGCTGATATTTAACTGCCATTTATTTTTTAAGTGTGCAACAATATACACAGGCGTCTGATCCTACTACCCAGAGACCATGTGAAAATTGCTAGAAGTACACGAGAAATGAATGTTGAATGTTGAATCCTATGTACTTGTCTGTATAGGGGTCGCTTTAGTGCAGTCGATAGGAGACTCGCTTTCAAATCCAGCTGAGACTTGCTGCAGCCCACGGCCGGTGATCGAAACCGGGTGGTTCCCGGGGTTCACTTAGCCTTTAGATATTGGGTTAACACTCTGGGGTAAATGGACGAACGTCACTGTAGCTATGGAGTTGCGTGCGGACGGCAGCACAGTTTAAATATGGTTTGTTGCTTTCGTGTTCTTTAAGTTGAGTTGAGTTGATTCAAAAACCGACATAACAGCACTCAGGGCATTCACATAAGCGCTCAGGCGCCATTTTCAGCAGCCAGTGCAGAGTTCCGATTTTAATGGTGCCAGTAGAATTCTGATTAAACGACTGTCTTGCCTTTCCTCAGAAGCTCGGGCCTGCCAGAGCCTCTCGTCAACCACGACCCGCCCCCCCCCCCACCCCCATCCTGCATCAGTCTCATCAGACTGTGGTGATCCATCTGCTCCTCTGAACTGTACACGCTCTCCCACAAGGCAGTAACCACGTCTGCCTTATCATACATCAGTATTCAACCAAGCTGTGCAGAGCCAGCCAGTCTGTCCGCCAGTTCATTTCCCAACACACCGGGAGGAAAATCAAGACAATACTCCTCACCCGTGTCCTCGTGTGAGTAGATTTACCGGGTCTTCGAGATTATGTTCTGGAATCAAGTCCCATTTCAGTAATTTTTTTCCCCCTGCTTCACTTCGGGATCTGCCAAGTATTTAACTGCCTTGTTTGTTTAATAACTGTTATTACCTGTGGCCTTTTGTTTAGTTCGAGAATATTGCAGTCTCAATGTTTGTTGACATCCATCAATGTCTATCTTGTTATTACGTAGCTATTTATAATTATTTTATCACAGAAAAATATTATCTAATAAGTATTTAGAAAAGTAATATACACTTTTAATTGAATTCGTTTGCTTGTTTTACACCGAAAATCATTAACATTGAAAGAAAAAGTTTCATCAGAACACCGACGTACATACGTGGATAAAGATTTGG